>JAEIFI010000616.1:262500-310000 GCA_018901815.1 Zaprionus lachaisei | reverse complement strand
CATTGACGCGCCAGCTGCAGGAAGCGATAGGCGGCCAGCAGATTGCTAACATGAAATACAATAGGCTCTGAAATGAAAGGATATATACATGTGTATAGGAAGGAATGTAATCTCTGTACGGCACTGGCTGAATCTCACCCACTCCACGCACATCGAGCAGGCCGTGTGCGGCCATATTGATGGCGAAGAGCGTGTCCAGCGAGGTGATGCATATGCAGCAGAGGCTATACCAGGTGCACCAGTTGCGCCACGTGAAGTGCAACTCCCGCACCGATTTCGCCCAGATTCCTTGCACGGGCATCAGGCTGAAGCACTGCGCCAAGGCGAGCACTGCAAACATACAAACACACACAGCTTATTGAGTAATATAATAATGTAAGCAGTTAGCTCACCTGGCGCAATTGCCTTGTGGAAGCTGCCGTTGGGCAGAAAGTTGCCACGTGTGGCGCGTCTTTGCTTTGCTGCAATGCACAAAATGTTGTCGATTTTTTGTATAACTTGCATTGCTATACTTACACTGCCATGCGGCATTTCGGTGTTGCAACTGCGCCAGCCACATGCCACCATGTTGCCGCAGTTGCTGCTGGAGCCGTTGGCGACGCTGCTGCAGTCGTAGCATTTCCCTGCGCATCGACAACATGACTGACGGTCGCCTTCTGATTGAATTTGTATTTCTGCATGCACTGGCCGCCATTTAAATTTCGCCCTGTGCGCGGGTCGATCGATTGTTATCGCATTATTAGCGCTGTCATCGGCACCGCCCTAACGAGCATTTAATTGTCCATCCACTGTGGGTCAGTTTCATGAAAATTTGCACACTATTTATTACGTTTAAATTATTTATTTATTAGGATATTTTTCTAACTTTATAAATATTATATAAATATAATTATATTCCTTATATTATATACATTTTTTTATTTACCCTTTATATAATTTCAACGTTCATTTCCTTGTGGCAAAAATTCGTTTAAAATTTCAAACTTTATAAATATTAAATAAACATAATTATATTCCTTATATTATATTATTTCTTAATTACCCTTAATATAATTTCAACTTTCGTTGCCTAGTGGCAAAAGTTTGTTAACAAATGTAGCAACTTTGCCCACTGTGTCGTGCTTAGTGTGGGCGTTTATGTTAGTTTTGAGTTGAAGTCTAATCAAACTATCATTGTCGCGGCCAAACTGCAAATTTGAATGCCAATTTCAATAATAACAGGCATATAGTATTCCCGATGAAGTTGCTCACTTACAATGGTTAACTTAATCAACAGTTGTTAACAAATTAGCCGTAAACAAACTAATAAAAATGGTAATTATCAAGTGAGAAATGTTCAAAATTACGTGCACATCGACAGGTTGCACTATAATCTTGTTTTCTCACAAAAAACTCGACTTTGAGCTAGATTAACTAATTATATGTATACATATATATTTATATATATATATATATACATTTGTTTGTGTGTGTGTGTGTAAACTGTAGTAGGTCGTTAGGTGGGCTAGATTCCGGGTCTACGTCTACGAGTTTTTACATTGCAGTTCGTTTCCACCTCGTAAATAAAAATTGATCGCATTTTTGCCTGACAGACTGGATGCGGATGCCCGAACCTCCTCCCTGCCCCTTCTCTCTCACTCTCTCTCTCTCTGTCTCTGTCGTGTCGGGGATGTGTCTATAGCTGTTGAGCTGAATGGATCACGAGTAACTAGCTCCATCCCACAATTAATTGGTGCGATTAGCCGAACTTGTTTTACAGACAAACGCCTTAGGCACACTGCGACCCGTCCATATATGGTAAGGTGGTTAGGTATTTAATGGTGTTTATTTTTATGAATATATTTCGGTTTTTTTTTGTTATTTGTTTGCATTTTTTATCCTTGTTGGATCTGTAATGTTAATTAGCATAAGAGTAAATCAGCTGTTCTGGTAAAGCATAATGTAATGCTAAATAACATAATTAAGTTAATTGTCCCCTTTCTCATGAAATGTAAAAAAGAAAGGAAGTGCACCTGGCACAAGTTCATTAAGGAAATGAATATAATATTTTAAAATAAATAAATCCAGTTTATTATCAACAATCCTTTTAATTTGTCTTGGTCGGTCTTGTCCCACTATGCCAAATAGATGTAAGTAAATGGTTATGCATACGAGCCAGTGTTAATTTGTTACAATTTCCTGACAGAAAAATGTGAAAAGTCATTAAAACATTCCATTATTGCTTTGAGTTGAGTTGATGTCGTCGTACATTATTTTACTTGCTCACCGGGAGTTTTCAAAAATGTGTGTTAAGTGATCTTTCGATGCTAGCCAGACTGCAAAGTGATTGAGAGAGAGACATCCTAAAAATAAAACTCGTTACATTCACAGGATGTGGGAGATAATACAACTGGTTTTCGGCAAATTTCGTATCATAAAATTTGCAACTGTGTTTTCAGAGACAATAATAGTGTTTTATGTATGAAAATCAGATCAACAATCATTTTCAGTCAAACAAGCATTTCCGGTTCCGTTTTGTACTCTTGGCACGTTACATTGATAAGCTGCGGTTCAAGAAATAATCAATTATTTTCATTCATTTGTTTCTTCAAAATAAACGAGTTTTCAAATAACATGAAGTTGGCTGTGATGAATGTGAATTCAACCAATTGTCCAGTGCTGGTCACCTTGTGCTATCGATCGCACGGCTGCGTTAACAGTGACAATCGAGTAGAACAGCAGCTTAACATTAACAGTGCGCCAACATCACTTGTTTTTGTTTCGCCGCTACATTCGGACGTGTGTTCCATTCATCGCAAAGAAGTGATTTTAAATGATCGTTTGTTGACAACAAAAGTGGTTGCTACCGTTATTTGTTTTAATTATTAACGCGTTACCGATCTTCTGTAGCAAAGTCGCGAATTGCAATGAACAATAATGCCTGATCCGCCTTCGATTTCGAATAACATATAAGCAACAATTTCCTTGTATGTGATTTAAAAATATTTTTTTTTTTTTGTTTAAGCTGTGATTGTGTTCAGTTTATTATTTATTATTAAAACGAGGACGGGGCGGCATAACAAAATGCAATTACTCCAATTGAATAATACAAATTCTATAAATCCTCATAACTAACTTCACACAACTGTGGCTAATTATTAAAACGCTAAAACGGGTAAGCAAATCGAAACCAGTTAATAATATGTGTAAAGGCAACTCAGTCGATGGCTTTGTGTGTGCGTGACCACTGTGCGTATATGTATGCATGTGTGTGTGTGTGTGTGTGTCTGTGCATATGTGGCTTCAAAATATAATTTGAAACATTGCGCATGCAGTTGTTGTTGTTGTTCCAATGATAAAGAACAAACGGCTGTTTGCCTGCTGCATTCAGCTGCAGTCCGTTTCCCACCCTCCCTCTCTCTCTCTCTTTTTGCTCGTTTGCTCTCCCTCGCTGGCAGCCAAAACGTCGCAGAGATCAACAGCAGCCGCGCACACACACACACACATACACACATGCACAGACAGAGAGGGAATTTGTCACACATCCATAGAGAAGCGACTTTTATCGTGCCCAAAACGAATTCACATTCATCTTCGCCTGTTGTTGTTGTTGTTTCATTTCTTTTTTTCGCTTATTTACTTTTTGTTTTTGTTCTCTCCTGTCGCCAGTGAATGTCATAGCAGAAAGCCTGATGCACCTACAAATGTTATTATTGGCTAATTTGCTACTGCAACTGCTGGTCCTGCAATTGAGTGACATAGCAGGCAGCAGTCTGTGTTGCTGCTGTATGCTCCTGTTCGAACGTGTCTCATAGCAAACAGTTATGTCTGCGTTATTGTTGTTTGTTTGTTTTCTGACCGAGGTCTGGGCTTATAGCTGATGACTCATCTAGCCCGTGCTGGTAAAACAGCTTTTGTCTTGCTTCTGCTGCATTGGACCTCAAGCTGAAGCTCGACTCATTCGATTCCATGATAATAACGAACAAAAAAAACCCGCTACAAGTCATGCGACACGACTTCGTGCGGCTGTTCCGGTGCACAAAATAATAATAATAATAATAACATTATAATAATATTTAACATTTTTAAGTCTTAGTTAACAATTTTGATTAGTCAGCGCACACCAGCTTTTGCCTTTCCACATTTCTTCACACAAAACTTGACATTGTTATGCCCTTTGCAAAGGGTATATTCACTAGACTGTCTCAGTTGATCCTTCGCTTTTATAAACTGTTTTAATATTATCAAATTTGTGTAAAATTACGAATTTTTACATTTAGAATTCCACAGTAATTCGAATCTTCACATCTGCAGCTTAATAAGGCTTATCAAAACAATTCATGGTCTCCACATCGTTTAAGTAACTAAGTTCAGCTAATTACGAGGGCTGCCTTTTATATTTCGGGATTAGAAAACAAAACCAAATATAAATCATCATCAAAGTCGCTTTATTGTTTTTCTGAATATTCCCCATTAAGGTCTATACCCTATGTTGTCGGAAAAAGTAGCTAACTGTATGATACTCTCTACTCTTTAATAGATATGTTTAAGAAACAAGCATCGGATTCTTCATCGATATTTCATATGAAATAGAAGGGCTCTTCTCCCCCTAAATGTTATGCTCATACTTTCTTGAATAACTTCGGTGTTTATTATCCGAATTGAATTGAAATTTGGAAGAGGTGGAGATATTTCCAACAGCTAGTATAGTATAGTATATATAGTATAGTATATGTATATATTATTAGTATAGTATATATATTATTAGTATAGAAAGGAAATCGGTGCATACTTTAGTCATAATTTGCTAGGGTATAAAACCTTCGACATGTCTTCTTTCTTATTTTCTTTTTTTTTTTGCTTTGAAAATAATGCTGATGTTAAAGCCTCGATTGAGTTTGCTTGACTTTTGCATTGACATAACTTGATGACTTTGGCTTTAATGGATTTTCGTCATGATCGATTGAGTCGATGCGAGGAGTATTTAAATTCAAAAAGAATCAATTGAGCCAAGAACATACATATATGCCAGGCAGATAAGACGACAGAGTGTAAACATCGAGCTTACAACAGCGACGACGGGGATAAAGCGAGGGTGGTTACATGAGTTGCTCTCCTTAATCATGAATTACTTTAAAATCTTCTTGCAAACTGGGTATTTTTACTTTGCAATTAATAATCGATCAATTAAAATAATATGTATGTACATTTATAGACTGTGAAAGTAAGTGCAGCAAAAACAATAAGTATAAAACTCTGATTCACGCGTTTGTGCTATATAACTATGCATATGTATATAATAGCATATGTAAACAGTCATACAGTTTCTTCTATAGGAATTCTAACTTGTCTAAACATAAGTTTTATTCTTATATATTAATAGAACTCTACCGCATTGTTTTATAACCTTTGTTCTAATTATAACCTGGCCGAGGGTATATTCATTTTGGGCTGCAGTTTGAAGGAGACATTAGGAGACATCTCCGACCCCATAAAGTATATATATTCTTAATCAGCATCACCAAAGGAGTCGATCTAGCTGTGTCTGTCTATCTGTCCGTCCGCGTGTCTATCCGTCAGTTGCAACGCAAATTAGTCTCTCAGTTTTACAGTTATCTTGATGAAACTTGCCGCACAAGCTTCTTATTACTGCACGCTGTATATAAGTCGGAATGAGCCGTATCAGACTGATATATCGTATAGCTGTCATACAAACTATCGGCCGATTTTTGTTATTTGTCAAGATATTGCAAGCAAATTTACTATAACAGACTTTTTTCATATATATAACATGCATATTTAATTTCATTAAAATCGGAGCACTATAACATATAGCTGCCATAGGAACAATCGGCCGAATTGCAGGTTTTTGTATAATAATCAGTTTTGATTTGAGAAATAACTTAACTTAGAGACATAATATTGAATATATACAACACCATTCAATTCTGTAATATTATATATAACTAGTATAGGAGCAATCGGAGTAGATGAGAGCCTGCAAGGGTATAGAATCTTCGTCTTGCCAAAGGCAACCTTCCTACGAATTGTACGTTCTAAAACTCAACTGCCTGCTGTAGTTCCATATAAATTATACTCTTAGTAACATTTGTGGCAACCCTCGCGCGATGGAGCCACCCCAAAATTATGCGAAGTGCACATAAAAACTGCCGACCCTCTTCCGTTGGGGGAAACAAAGTCTTATAGATACTTATACATACATACACACACACACACACACATATATATACACATACATATATGTACATATGTATGCATATAGTATGTGTATCCATGCGTAAGCGGACTTATCTCTGATACAAAGAGAGGGGGAAAACGATCGTAGCAGATGGGGGAAGATTCTCTCACAGAGTGTGGCAGGGCAGCGCAGGGGGAGAAGAGGGGAGGGGCGGCGCATGAAATGTGCATATTCAGATTTTAGTTTTTGTGTCATTCCCTCCCCCAAATCACAAGGCAAAGACAACAACAACAACATCAAGAGGAGCGCAAACAAACACACACAGACACAAACACACACAGACACAAACACACACAGACACACACACACGCACGCACACACACATGTTGATCATGCATGAAAGCGGGCCGCATTTACCCCGAATCCAAACAGAGCCTAAAAACTCTGAACACAGAAACATTTGCCATGGGCGTAGGTGGCCAGAGGAGGAGCAGCAGAAGCCACGGGGATACGAGGGAACAAGAGAGAGACAGAGAGAGGGGGGGGTTCTCTGTGTTGCAAGAGCATTTCATTGTTCTTCAACTGCACTGTGCGGGCAGTGCTGGAATAAGAGGGCTGTGGAGCAGGGCTCACAACTAGGGGGAGAGTCACCGGAAACCGCGTTAAATGCGTAACAAGGCGCTTTTCAATTTAACCGATTCAAATGAAATGTAAACGAGTGAGAGAGGGAGAGAGAGTGCGAGAGAGAGCGCATGAAATACAAATAAAAAGTGATTAAATAAATGAAATTGTGTGTATGCAAAACATTTGACGCTGTGCGACCTGACAGTTCTTGTTATCTGCGTGGATAAAACGCACCCAAGAGTATGAAAATGTCATATACCCGAGCTGAGTTGAGTTTTGAGCCTACAGCACTCGATATACCCTAACTCTTTTAGCTGAAAATATAGCGTGCATGCTTGATAGAGAACATTGCTCTAGTCAATTTCCCTTCTTACACTCTTAGTAGTCTGCCTTGCTACAGTACTCGATATACCCTAACTCCTTAAGCTAAAAATATAGCATGAATGTGTTCTACACAAAATTTCTTAAGTCTATTTCCCTACCAACACTCTCAGTAGTCTGTCTACCAAATTTCACTTAAAAACCCCACTATAAGCTGAGTTATCATGCAACATATAAATTGTAAGCCCGGATTTCTCATGACATTATCAGACGCACATACGCATAGTATTATAGACAACATTTCTTTAGTCAATTTCCCTTCTTACACTCTTAGTAGTCTGCCTTGCTACCGAACTCGATATATCCTAACTCCTTAAGCTAAAAATATAGCATGCATGTTTGCTAGACAACATTTCTTTACTCCATTTCCTTACCAATACTCTTAGTAGTCTGTCTACCAAATTTCACTTAAAAAAGCCCACTATAAGCTGAGTTATCATGCAAAAGCGCAGATCTCTCAACTCATTATCAGACGCATACACGCACGCACAATGCAACCCTGCGCGCTTTAGGGTATGCCAGAAAAGCCGATCCCGCACTGAAACGAAAACGAAAAAAAGAAGAGAAAAAAAAAAACAAACAGAGCTTAATTGAAATATTTGAACGCACTGCGATGATATTATTTTGTGCTTGCAACATTTCGATGTCGAGCGTCGGCGCGTTCGGCCAAGTGCGGTATCAAGTTCTCTGTCATCAACATGTGTTAGAACAAAGGTTTCAAAATCGAATTTAAAAAAATAGAAAACATACCACAATAAACTAAAATTCGATACGTCTTTTAAAGTGAGGTGGGTAAAAGTGTTTTTTGTTTTTGTTGTTGACCTTTCTTGGTTGCTTGGCTTATCACTTTACGGAAACCATTTGCTCATAAAGAAAATATAAGAGAAAATACACATTTTCCATGAAATGCGGAGCTCGGCTTTGGCAGACAGATAGCGAGAGTGCCCTGAAACAGGGAACATGAATCAAAAAAATTTGACTTGATAACGATTTTGAATATTCTGAAGCAGCACACAGAAACATACAAAAAGAAATTAAAAATTGTGTCCAACTAATGAAAACTTATTCAAGCACAGAATGAGATAATTATAAATACAATATTTTGTGGACTATATTTATTGCTATGACAAGTTATCAGGAACTGATTAGTCAGTTTTGAGTAACTTATTGAAAAGAAAAAAGATTTTTATACAGATTGTTAAAGACATTAAAATGATCTAACTGTCGCGATTATTCTACATTCGTATCACACGATTTATTGTAATTAAATATCACAAATATATCGAATTTTGTTTTCGTTTAGGTTTTTAGTCATTCTTTCTTTTTATACTCTTACAGAGGGTATATTAATATTGGGCTGTAGTTTGCTACGCATCTTAGGAGACATCTCCGACCCCATAAAGTATATATATTCGATTCAGCATCAACAGGGAAGTCGATCTAGCCATGTCCATCTGTCCGTTCCTCCGCGTGTCCGTCCGTCTGTTGCAACGCAAATTAGTCTCTCAGTTTTAAAGCTATCTTGCTGAAACTTGCCGCACAAGCTTCTTATTACTGCACGCTGTATATAAGTCGGAAGTCGGAGCCCAATCGGACTGATATATCGTATAGCTGTCATACAAACTATCGGCCTATTTTTGTTATTTGTCAAGATATTGCAATCAAATTTACTACAAGGAACTGTTTCTATATATTTAATATGAATATACAATTTTATCCAAATCGGGCTACTAAAACATATAGCTGCCATAGGAACAATCGGTCGCAATAAAGGTTTTTGTATGAAGACCAGTTGTGATTTTAGAAATAAGTTAACTTAGGGTCATAATATTGAATATACACAATACCATTCAATTCTGCACCAATATATATAACTAGTATAGGAACAATCGGAGGAGATAAGTACCTGCAAGGGTGTAGAACCTTCGGTAGCCTTTCTTCCTCGTTTATTTCCAGATTTAAGGTATAAAATTGCTCGATAATACCTATTTCCTGTTTCTACTTTCTTATATACACAAGATTACAGGGTATGCTTTGCAGATGATTAGGCAATTCAAAAAGAATTGCTTCTGTTTTCCATAATTCCATTTGAATATTCGCATTTCACACAATGAATACAATATATATGTATGTATATGTATATAAAATGCACTCTCAGTGGAGCATTTCGTTTAGAATTGTTATTATACATTTAGTTTTTATTCGTACTATATCTGTCTGTGTTCCGGTTTGCAGCATGGATGCCCCCACACAGTCTATATACCCGCATTCCGCAACGCTTTTCGCTGCCATCAGTGCTTGTGTCTTTGCGACCATCGGCGTATTCGGTAAGTTCCCCCAAGCTCCAACTCTGCCCCCCACCTCCCTTATCCCCTTGCCCCTCCTCTACCCATCTCATTCTATATGTAACTATAAATATTACAGGCAATCTGATTACACTGCTCGCGCTACTGAAGAGCCCGACGATACGAGAACATGCGACGACCGCGTTTGTCATCTCGCTCAGCATATCGGATCTGCTCTTCTGCTCCTTCAGCCTGCCCCTGACTGCCGTGCGTTTCTTTCAGGAGGTGCGTATAAATTTGCCTCAGTCTGGCAACACTAATGACTGTATCCTGCCGTCTTCTTTCTACCCACACAGAGTTGGACCTTTGGCAGCACCTTGTGCAAGATCTTTCCCGTCATCTTCTATGGCAATGTAGCCGTCTCTTTGCTGAGTATGGTGGGCATTACACTCAACAGGTAGGCCAAGGATACTTTTCAGTCATCATGAATACTAAATAATTAATCTATGATCCCCCCCACCATCACCCTTTCAGGTACATACTCATCGCTTGCCACAGCAGATACTCACAAATCTACAGGCCAAAATTTACAACACTACAGCTGATCTTCGTTTGGGCTGTGTCTTTTCTCCTGCTGGTGAGTGCTCTCTTTAAGATCATAATAAATATATGTATATTTATATATTTATACTATACTATCTTTATCAGCTGCCACCCATCTTGGGCATCTGGGGTGAGATGGGGCTCGATGAGGCGACCTTCTCATGCACAATACTCAAAAAGGAGGGCAAATCGATAAAGAAGACACTCTTTTTAATCGGTTTCCTGTTGCCATGCCTGGTAATCATCATCTCCTATTCCTGCATCTATATAACTGTGCTGCATCAGAAGAAAAAGATACGTAGTCATGATAATTTTCAAATTGGTGCCGCGGCTGCGGCTGGTAAAAATGCTTCCGCTTCCGGCTCGTATGTGACCACAACGAGTACGCGTAAGGCGCGGGAGGATAATCGCCTCACTGTGATGATGGTCACCATATTCCTGTGCTTCCTTGTCTGTTTTCTACCCCTAATGCTGGCCAATGTGGTGGATGACGAGCGCAAGACATCATATCCCTGGCTGCATATCATTGCCTCGGTAATGGCCTGGGCGTCCAGTGTCATCAATCCGATTATCTATGCGGCCAGCAATCGAAATTATAGGTAAGCTTATCGGCCATGCCGCCACATTACAAGCACAATTTCGGCTATCGATTCAGTGTATCGACCATACCGCCACATTAAACACATTTGTGCTATCGATATGCAATAATTAACATGTGATATCGATATTGACTAACATGTAACATTTTACCGTTTTACAGAGTTGCCTATTATAAGATATTCGCATTGCTCAAGTTCTGGGGCGAACCGCTGTCACCGATGCCAAGTAGAAACTATCACCAAAGCAAAAACTCAAAGGAATTATCGGGCGTTATTCGCAGCACGCCATTGTTTCACGCTGTTCAGAAGAATAGTATTAACCAAATGTGCCAAACATATTCAGTATGAGTCTTTTTGTATTCAAACAATATTTTGCAATACACTACTTATTAATAATATTAATTTTTTCCTAATTTATATATAAATAAATATATATATATATATATATATAATAATTATATGCGAGTAAGCGAAAAACAAAACGTAGTTATATTAAATTGATAAAAATGCCAAAACTGTCTATATATTTTTGGGAGGACTCCCTGTGGTTAACGATAACTTGCTGGTGATCTGTTAAACAACTGCAGACGTATATCGATATTCATTGATGGGCATACAATAGCCTAACGGTTATATTTTTCTGAAATTCATTGCCTAATTTACATTTGAATGATTATCGAATAGTTTTTGCTGATGCCTTTGGTATTTGATTAATGTTGAAAATTTAGAAAAACTGTTAAAAATTAAAACGATAAGAAAAAATAACGATTAGAACCCAAATCTTCATCGAAAATTGTAGTCCACTGGAGACCCTCCTATCAACCGTTTCTTTCGAAAGTAATTGTCAAATCTGCCTGCCATCCTTATCATCCAAATCTGTTTTGGTATATAGTACTGGACGGCTGTCATTGATAACCTTGAGAATTTTGCCAACCAACACGTTATCCTTGTCCTCAAACTCAGTGCACAACGACCTAACATCATGCACCTTGGTAGCGTAAAAGTCACGTTCCTGTTCGATCCTAACCAGCTCCTCTTGCAATTCCTTTACCTTCGATTCATCTGCATCATCTTTAATTTTCTCCTTGCTCAAGAAAGTGAGCATTCGTGTATTACTCCCACGTGCATCCACCGCGCGTGCATTGCTCTCAGTGCCACCGACACCGCCACCGGCACTTATCACACTACCACTTCTATGCTGGTTAAGTCTACTGGGATTTGGACGACAACCGCCGCCGATGGCGCTGCTGGTCTTCAACAAGCTCGGACCCCATCCCATGGGCAGGCCTTCGCGCACGGCAAGGGCATCGTACGGCCTTTCAGTGTGGTTGGCCAAGAAGAATTTGCGAAACCACTGTAGAAATTCAAAATTATCTTGAAAGCGACCCTTGATCAGTCGCTCCACAGGTATCTCCTTGCGCACCGACTGCTTCTGGAAGCAGGCCTGAAGGAGCTTAAAGTTGTGCACGAATTCGTGTTCCTGATTGCAACGGAACTTGATACGCTTGAGAGCAACGCAATTGGGGAACAATATGTCCATTAGCTGGCAATATGCAGCGCCTGTTTCAACGGAGTACAGAAAGAAACCATAATGCAGATATAACGTCCAATGGGCCACTCACCAGTGCAGAGTTCCTCGATCTTGTTGAACTCCGAATGCAATTCGGTATTGACCCAACTGAGCATATCGTGGCGAGACCAACGCTGCGAAGAGGCGCTTGTCGAATGTACATTCTTGGCCATCTTTCGCGTACGCCCTTATTAAATTGTATCAAATTTTATTAAAAATATGAAAGAGAATAAATTGAAAAATATTTTGGAATAGTTATCAAACCGTTTGAATGTAAACCCAAACTACACTCAAACTTTTAACGATAACAACTCTAAAAATGACAGCGAGAATTGATGTGCCAACTGCGATGGAGGTGTTTGACATTATATACGTGGTGTATATATACATTTTTAACCACTGCTGGCTGTGCTTCATGCTCTGTCCTTCTTTTTCTCTTCTCTCCTTTCGGGGAGGTAGGAGACACGCACAATATTCATACACATGTTTCACATTTAAAAAAAATGGTTTATTTCTTATTCCTTTCGCTTTACTTTCAGGAGAATTCTTAACGCACACTACTAGAGTCAGTAACAACATAACTCACACATACACACACACACAACCAGTGTTGTGAGGTGTGGTGAGTTACTGATGCCGGCATTGGGGATTTATGCCTTGACGGCGAACTTGCGCTGTGGGTAGATGGAACGCTTGCGGATTTCCTTCAACGTCTTGCGGTTGGCATCGCGCGGAGACAGGGCCTTGCGAATAGCACGGGTCTTCTTTTTGCGCAGATCCAAAGGCTTGTACTTCTTGTTCTTGAACACCTTGCGCAGATTTTCCTTCTGCTTCTGGTGCATTACAATGTAGACGCGAGCGATGGACTTGCGTACAACGCGGCTGCAATGGCAAAAACAATAATTAATCCAATTTGCAACCCCACAGACACACATATAACAAACTGTTGATGTTGTTGTTTGACTTACATCTTGGAGAGCTTGGATGGTGCTCCGCCGGTGACCTTAGCCACACGCAGATTGAGCAGCTCATTCTTGAGCTCATCCAATTGCTTGGTGAGCTCCTTCTTATCCTTAGTTCTCAACTCGGAGCACTTAACCTTCACCTGGAGAAAACAAAAAAAAAAAGAAAACAAGAGTTATATTTCCAAACACCAGTTCACTGTTTTATAACTTCAGATGAGTGCACATAAAAAAAATATTATTTCACACACAACACTTGCACAATCCGTTTGATGTTTTGCATGTTTCTTTGTTATTTCATATACGGATGTGTTTTATTTTTACGAATTTAAATTCACGCAATTTTCGGTACCAACCATTTTTCTCGCTGGTCACGTCAAAAAGAAAGAACTAGGGCCGAACAAGAGTTGGAAGTAAAATCGATTCTCAAATCGAATAATCGATGTTTTCAATTTTTTTGCGATACATCGATTTCATTTTTTACAATCGACTAAGTCGAAAGTTTCTAATTGTGCACGATTGCAGTTTCCGGGGCGCCAATATCTGACAATTGGTCATTATAGAACTCGAAAAAATAACTAAAAATTTTTCGTTTTAGGCTGGGATTAGTAAATATAGCCTCCGATAACTGACGATTTCCTATACAAATTCGCAGCTAATATGGCCAGTGTGACCAGGTTTCGAAAAATAAAATCATATTTTGATGCATATCTATGGTCACACTGTGTTTACATACATCGATGTATCGATGTTTAATTTTGCGATTAATTCTCAATTTTGTATTCAAATATATATATTTCATAAGATTTATTAATAGTTATTTAAGTGCTGCAAAGGCTGTGTAAATTTTTGATTTTGCCGCCGAATGGTGAAATTTATAAGTTCACCACACGCGCACGATACAAAATAAGTCGTGAGAGGGAGGAAACGTTAGCGAAATAAGCATGGTTTTAACGGATTTTCCTGGCATTAAGCATCGTTGCAGTGATCAAGGATTAGGGTCAGGCGCCTTCTATTCGTCCAGGACGCTGTCCAACCACTGTTCAACATCGTTTTTGGGCGCACTCGATTGTGTCGCTGTGGTGGGTCGCACCACGGCAGGCATGGCGGCAAAAGGCAGTGTGGGTGTGGCTGTGTTACCTAGCGAGGTCTGCCCCAGCTGCGTATTGGTCATTGCCAACAGCTCATCCAGTTCGTCCGGCTCGGCAGGCGCTGCCTCTACTTTTGTCGTGGACTTGGCGGAGGCAACACGTGACTGTGGACTCGTCGCGTTACCGTTGTGATTTGGGTTTAGCTCGCGTAGCACGCGCTCCTGGTAAATGCGCTCGGCACGCTCCGCTGCCTCCGTCTGGGTTACGATTTGTGGTCGCGTAAACATGCTTGTGGGATAATCCATGCGCTTGTAGAACGGTATTGTCTGCAGGCCACAGCTGAGTAGACTTAGATTGAGTGTAAAGTAACTGCGCGATGGCTTGGCCTGCTGCGCCTGCGTCTGACCTTGGGCGGCACTGTTGCTCCATTCCTTCTCCACGCCGAACGTGAAGTGACCGCCACCCATGCTGGGGAACTGCGACATCTGCTTGTAGTCACCGGCACGCAGCTGGGCGCGTGCATTCTCGTCGATGGGCGCACCATTCACGTCCATCTCCAGATCGTCCCCACTCGTTGGCGGCAGTGTGTCCAGCATGTCGCGATTCTTTTTGCGGCGCCAGCGTGCCACGAGTCCCCCCCACTGGACCAGCCCTTGCGAGCGCAACGAGGTTCGTCGCTGGAATCGGCCACATCCACCAAACTGCGCACTGTAGTCGCTTGTGGCGAACTGGATGAAGTGTTGCCTCCGCCGGTACCGCCACCAACACGATGTTGTTGCTGCTGCTGCTTTGTGTGGTATTTATGCTGTTTCATGTTTTTCCGATTGCTGCGCAAGATCAAATAAATGACTTTATAAGAGAGCGTCACTAGTGATTACGTCTTACTTACTCCTTGGATCGATCGTCCTTGCCGCCGTACATGGTGTGGGGTGTGGGTGTGTTTTTTAATAGGCCCAATAAAATTGAAATTCAAAAAAAAGATTTGTTTACGTTTCGCAATGTGTTGTTGCTCTGGCAGCGCCAGTGAGTGCAAGTGACAGCTGTTTAGCGCGCCGATGCTGCCAGATGTTTCGTTGGCAATCGATTACCATCGATAGATACGTGCAAATAAATGTGAATTGTTAATTCTGGAAGACTGAAGTAGAATCAAATATTATAATGGTAATATAATTTTATAATAACAATAACATGGGGTAGTCTTTAATTTACATACAATTAAAACGAAAATATAATTTATGATGCATATCGATATAATTGATAAGATAAGTTGTCACTTGAGTTGCTGTTTATCGATATGCTATCAACATTTGCACCGGACAAATAAGAATTTTTGTTTTTGTTCCTTCTTAGCCAATTTAAACGGCGACGGGCCCAGACGATGTTGCGCTTCGTACAGAATTTGCGACTAGGCCCTAATCTGACAGCGGACGAGCTGTCGTCAATTGGGGAGAAGATATATCGCAAGTATTTCGCCGAGCTGACCAAGGGCGCAGCCGGAGTCGCAGCACAACAGAATGGAGGTGGAAAACAACAGACGGCGGCCACCTGCCTGCTGCAGAGCTTTGATACGCAGCCGAGCAATCAAACGGATACCATAGAACCCACACGGGAGGATGTCTGGATATTCGGTTATGGTTCGCTGGTATGGAAAGCCGATTTCCCCTATATCGATCGCCGGCGTGGATATGTTAGTGGCTACAAGCGACGTTTCTATCAGCATAGCATCGATCATCGCGGTGTTCCAGAGAAACCTGGCCGTGTGGTCACCCTGCTACCGGGGGACATCGAGAAGGATCGTGTTTATGGCGTTGCCTATCGCATTGCTGCCTCGCAGAAGGCCAAGGTGCTCGACCATCTGGACTATCGCGAAAAGAATGGCTACGAGCGGTTCAGTGTGGAATTCCATGAATATCCCGCGGCCACGATGCCCATCGAGGTGATCATCTATATGGCCACGCAAGCGAATGATTCCTATGCCGGCAATGTGTGGCAAGTGCCCTGCATTGCCCGACAGATCTTCACCTCAGCCGGCCCCAGTGGACCGAATCGCGAGTATCTGTTTAATTTATCCATAGCCATGCATCAGCTATTCCCCGACGTCCGTGACGAGCATCTCGAGGAGCTGGTGCAGTGTGCCCAGCAGCTGATCGAGCACGATGAGCCGCAGCTGTTGGAGCGTGGCATAAACGAGCAAATCCTGAACGTATTAAACGATGCTCTGACAAAGGGAGAGGAGCAAGAGCAGCTGGAGCAGTTGCTTGCCAAGCGTATGGAGGAGTTGCGGCATCACTTCCAGCTTCCGGGCTGGCGTGAGAAGCTGCTCCAGCAGCAACTGAAACTCGATGTGGAGGAAAACTCTTGACCGCCAGCTCCCATAAGGCAGTGGAAACTATCCCCTTATTTATGAACCCTGTCCATTCCCCCTCTCTTTATTTTTTATCAAAATATAGTCAAATTTATATTTAAATGTTAAATGACCATTTCTAATCGGTGGCAGCAGGGGGAAACGTCTCATAAATCTTATAAACGTCTGATATCAGAACAATTTACAACTGTAGCGCGAACAATTCAAGCAAGCGCAGCCAACTTCACGCGATATGTTATCGATAGTAGCAGTACACTGTGTAATCGACAAACTTGACATTCACTTTGAGTTCGAGAACAACAAAACATGAACAGCGTGAGTACAGCAAAATAAATTATAAATTATTTTCAAATAAATATTAAATAATATATATAATAATTGAAAATTGCAGGAACTGAAGAACAAAGTGGAGGCCTGTTGTCGCACAGCAGAGGACTTTACGCGTCTCTACTACGCCTCGCTGGACAATCGCCGGCATGTAAGCAACGCAACGTGATGAAATAAACAAATAAATAAAAGTAAATAAATGAATATATATTGTTGATCTCTTTCAGCAAATGGGTCGACTCTATATAGACACTGCGAACTTCAGCTGGAACGGCAACGGCGCCCAGGGACGTGAGATAATTGAACGTTACTTCCTGGAGCTTCCCTCGTCGCGGCATCAACTGATCACGCTAGACTCGCAGCCCATACTGGACGCCGCTGTGGGCAACCAGACGACATACATAATCCTGGCCAGCGGCACTGTGAAATATGCCGAACAATCTATGCGCAACTTCCAGCAATCATTTGTGATAACTGCCGAGAACGATAAATGGAAAATCGCCTCCGATTGCTATCGGCTGCAGGAGCCACTGTGACCTAAAGGGGACAATAACAAGTGAGATATATGATAGATCATATCGTATATAGATCACACTTAGTAGTCATAGCTAAAGTACGTGCATAAAACAGTTAACATACCGAATAATTCGCCTTGTCTGTAAGTTAAATCTCCCGGATCCCTAGATTATTGTAAAAATAAACCTTCTAAAAACTATGGGCTATGTATGTATATGAGTGATGTTTCTCTTTTATTTTTGTTAACCTTCGAGGCGCCAAGATTTGACGATTGATTCTTATAGACGAGATAAGACGAAAATATTAAGTAAACATTTTTCATTTTCGGCTTAGTTCAGCCTTCGATAAGTTCCGATTTTCCATATTTTATTTATCGAAGTAAATACTTAAAAATAAAGGAAGAGCGCCAACTGGCAAGGTTGCCACCCTGTAGAATTTCGAATCTGCGCTTTGAAAGGAGAGAGCAAGAGCGCACACGACAGAGAGTGAGAGAGAGACACGACGTTGCTGCAGTGCAGCACGAACTGCAGCTGCCTCGGCAGCAGCTTGTGGCATGGGGCAATTGCACTCGTGCCGTTGATTCGGCTCTGCTCGAGAGAACTGTGTCGGTCGGCCGCATTGTTGCCCAGCGCTGGGCACGCACTCGTGTGACAACAATCATCCAGCCAGGAACAGCTGCAAGGAAGCCGCACACAGAGCACCAGAGAGACCAAAGGCTAAAGTTCGAGTTGGCAACAAGTCGGAAGGGACAACGTTGCTGCCCTTCGCTCCGCTGGACTTGCCTCACCGCACCGCACCACGCTACGCTTTGCTTTACCACCACCCACTCGCCTGTCCGAGCGGACGACCTTGGCCTAGTTGGCTCGCCCAGCAACAGAAGAGGACGCACGCACAGCACAGCAGACAGCGCGGCAGTCAAGGGTTAAACCATCGCCATCCACCATCGCTGCTTGTCGCACATGGTCGAGGAAGTTAGTTGTCTGAGACAGAGTGGCGGCATCGGCATTCCTCCTACCCTTGGGATGCCCACTCCGAGTGCAGCAGCATCAGTAGCAGCATCATCATCGTCATCAACAACAACAACGAGCACCACAGCAGTTGTTGCTCCGCACCAGCAGCAGGGACCGCATCCCCATCCCCATCCACAGCAGGGACAGCATCCACAGCTGGGACAGCATCCGCAGCAGGGACAACATCCTCCGCAGAAGGCGCAGCATCCCCATCCGCAGCAGGGACAGCATTCGCAGAAGGCGCAGCTTCCCCATTCGCAGCAGGGACAGCATTCGCAGAAAGCACAGCATCCCCATCCCCATCCGCAGCAGGTACAGCATCCCCATCCCCAACCCCATCAACAGCAGCAGGGACAACACCCTCAACCACACCCACACCCGCCTCACCATCCCCAACCGCATCACCCACATCATCAGCTCTCATCGAACATGAGCCTGTTAAATGTCAAGGGCAACGCGGGTCGCTACGTCTGGACAGATCGGGAGCTGCTAATGCATCTGCAGAACTACACGCCTCTCATATTGCTTATCGATTTTGTGGAGAAGACGCGCAACAAACGTTTCTACGAAAGCTCCGAGCGCTACGAGATCTCCATGCTGGTGTTCATCATGCGCAAGGGGGCGCCGTTCTGTGAGAACAAGCGCTTTCCCGCCGAGTATTGGGTTAACCTCTCAGTGGGTCCCATTGCCGAGGCATTCGATCGCCTGCAGGCGGCCATCGATATACCCGATCCGCAGTTGCCTATCCATATGAGTGTCACCGACTTGACCAGCTGGAAGCAGATGTTCGATGTGGCCATGGTCGATATACGTAGATATGCCTACTACACCGATCCCATGCATTTGGCCGATGTGGGTGTCTATAATCGCATCACGTTCGAGCAGCACTTTTCCATGCAGTGGCAGGATTAGAGACTAGAGGAAACTAGAGGACCTCTCTATTATTGTAACAACTGGAGTAGACCAGAAGTTCTTGCACCTCTCACTCTCTCTGTGACAACTGGCATTGACCCTCTCTAGTATTCATTCTGTGTTCCCTGCGTCAAGAAGCTCTCTCTGCCAGCAGCTTCCTTGACTAGCACCTCCCTCTACCAGCAACTTCCTACTGAGTAGTTCCTTTTCCTGCAAGCAGTTTCCTTCACAAGAAAGTATATCCCTTTTTCTCAATGGAAGTACCTCCCTTCCTCTTCAAGGAAGTACCTCCATCCAAAGAAGTACCTCCCTCCAAGGACGTACCTCCATCCAAAGAAGTACCTCCCTCCAAGAAAGTACCTCCCTCCAAGGAAGTACCTCCCTCCAAGGAAGTACCTCCCTCCAAGGAAGTACCTTCCTCCAAGGAAGTACCTCCCTCCAAGGAAGTACCTTCCTCCAAGGAAGTACCTTCCTCCAAGGAAGTACCTCCCTCCAAGGAAGTTCCTCCATCCAAAGAAGTACCTCCCTCCAAGAAAGTACCTCCCTCCAAGGAAGTACCTCCCTCCAAGGAAGTACCTTCCTCCAAGGAAGTACCTTCCTCCAAGGAAGTACCTTCCTCCAAGGAAGCACCTTCCTCCAAGGAAGTACCTCCCTTCAAGGAAGTACCTCCCTCCAAGGAAGTACCTCCCTTCAAGGAAGTACCTCCCTCCAAGGAAGTACTTCCCTTTCTCCAAAAGAAAGTAGCTCTCTATCTATAAAAAGCTCTACCTCTTTAAGGAAGCTCCCCCTTCCTTAGAAAGTCTCTTCCTCTCTAAGGAAGTTCCTTCCACCCCAAGGACGTCCCTTCCGGCCTAAAGAAGTTTCTTTCTTTTCAAGGAAGTTCCCATCTCTCTCCCATGCTGTCCAAGAAAGTCTCTTCCTCTTCAAAGTAGTCCCTTCCTTTTCAAGGTAGTCCCTTCCTTATCAAGGTAGCCCCTTCCTCTTCAAGGTAGTCCCTTCCTCTGCACGGTAGTCTCTTTCTCTTCAAAGTAGTCCCTCTTTCAGGCAGTGTCTTTCTCTCCGGGGTATTCCCTTTCTTTCGAAGTACCTTCCTTTTGTATTAAGTTCCTTCCTTTCCAAGTAAGTTCCTACCCCACCAAGATGGGTCCCTTCCTCAAACACCTTGCTCGCAATTGCCTTCCTCACCACCTCCCTGCAACTGCAGCTCCCTTATCAAGTTGATCCTTCAGTAGCTCCCAACCACAGCAGCTTCCTTCCCTAGTAGCTTTTTCCTTCAGCACCTACGTTTCCAAGTAGCTTCCTCTCCCAGCAACTGCCTCCTCCATCACTAGGTAGACTGTGCCTTCTCTTTTTCCACAATCCACTCCTCTCACTCTCTCTCTATCTATCTGTCTCTCTCTTTCTCGCACACATGTATGTGTATTGGAATTGTATGTAGCCAATGCTTTAATCGAAATAAATGTTATTTATTGTTGACTAGCGTAAAGTCATTTCGAACTCGAATTCCATTTTGGAAATCGTCTTTTATGTTGGATAATGAAGAGTTGTCGTGTTCTTTTTGGGTGTGTGCAATGTGTGTGGGGCTTGAACTAACTAAATGTTATTTTTATTCGTTATTCTCTTAACGTTGTTATTGTCCTGTCTAGCTATGCCGCATGGGCGGCATATCTTTGGTCGTCTGGCCTTCGCGTGCCCCGAAGATGCCCAGCAACTTGCCGCGTGTCATTTCCTTGGACTCGCGTATGCCCAGCTTATAGATCTGATCGTGCATCGACTTGATTTTCTCAATCAACTGCTCTGGCGGCAGACGAGCGAACTCTGTAGAGGATTGGCATTTACAGTGTGGGTACAATATGTATATGTGTGTATTCCAAACTGAACTTACGGTTAATTGCCTTCATGTTGTCGTTGGCCAAAATCTGGGCAGGATCAACAACGGGCGTGTGTATGGGCGTCTCGCTGGTGGTCAGAAACTCATCCATGCCAGGGACTGTGCAGAGGTATATACATATTAATATATATATATATATGTGTATATATGTCTTTGATGATTATACTTACAGCGCTCTGGCCACTGCAATGGGGATTCACGCAGTGTTTCCAGCGAGAGTAGCTCGTCTATTTTGGCAGTTGCCTCTTTGGTGCTGTTCTCTGCATCTTCCTCCTCGGTGTCTGCCATCAAGTTGGTCTCTGCGCACAAATGAAAGAATGACAACTATAACAATTGTTATTGCACTTGATTTAACTGTGCTGTACCTGTTTGAGACATTACTGCATCGGCTTCATTGTTACTCATTTTTTATAGCCTCTCTGGGATCGAAAATGTTTCACTAAATACAAATATATTTAGAAAATCTACCACTCAAGTGCAAGTCAATTGCCAAGAACTGTAAACAAAAATTGTCCGCAATAATCTGTATGGCGTTGCCACCTTACTGCAAAATCGAGCTGCCTATCGATTGCAATTGCAAACAGTGCTGCAAAATAAAAAAAATACCAAGTTATGCACTGTAGATGTGATTATTAGGTATTATGCACATTCATTGTATCTGGTCATTTGTTGTTAATAATTGCATTTCCTTATCATTGTAAACATTTGACGACCAACCTGTTTGTTTATTTTTATTTTTTTTACACTTACGCAAATGTTATATGCATATGTTCTCGTGCTCGCGCTCTCTTGCAGGTGTATTGTATTGTGTGCTCACTCTGACTCATTGTTCGACGACCTGACCTCTCTCGATATTCAAACTACAGTGACAACTAACAAGCTTTGTACGTCATATGGATTACATTTGTAAAGTAAAATAAATAAATTTATTGCCACCCAAACAATAAATAAGAAACTATAATCAAAAAAAATAAAATATTGTCGATTCAATTGACAAATTCATAAAAATACTGAGACAACGTGTGAGAAACATATGCATGTGGCACAATAACTTGCACTGCAAACTGTAATATCGTGCGTGCGAGCACTTTCTTTCAGTCATTGCTTCGCTCTTACTTTGGTTACAGTCGACTGTTCCCTTATTTAAGTTTAGTACAGCGTTATTTTCTGATTTAGTTGTTGTTCAACTAACGAAACGCGTGCAACTACCTCGAAATCGTTGACAATTTTCCTATTTACAAAGAGACGTATACAAATCTAAAAAATAAGTGCAGTGGCGCCAAATTCAAATGCAACTATCGTATTAAATGAAATACAAATATTAAGAAAAATTAAGTGAATAAATAATAATTAAACGTTCTTATGAAAGTGGTGCTGACAACCGACAGCAACAACAACAAGAGCCTGCTCCCCCATAGATATTTCCCCCCGAGATATTCTATTAGTGCTCCATTGTCCCATTCCCGTGCCGCTTCCGCTCTTCTCTTCTTCTACCAACAACAACAGTGCGTGGCAATAACTCATGGCCCCAAGCAAATTTGCAACAGCAGCGACGGTAACAGCATCGAGCATTAAGAACATTACCCCGTCCGATGGCATCCGTGCGTTCTTCTTTGATTTGGATAATACTCTGATTCCCACCAGAGCCGGTGATTCCAAGGCAGTACGCAAGGTGAGTAAGATACATATATTCTGTGGATGACTGTGTGGTGGCAACTCCTTGGCATGAGTATCGTACGGGTGAAAGTGCGCGCCGCGTCATGCTGAGTCCGCACGCCAACGCACACCCTCACACACACACGTGCACATACACACACCCCTGGACACACACACACGCACACTAACGATTTAGTAAAATTTTCCACTGCAAGCGATTATTACGTAGATTTTTTTTGGTGCCTAACACTATCAGCCGACGGCACGCGCGCGCTTCTTCCAGCGTCTGTGTGTGTGTGTGCGTGATAGTGCATGTGCATGCATGTTTGATCAATGCACAACGTGTCGTCGTTGTTGTCGTTGCCTACGTCTTGGTCGTCCATCGCTAGAGGTCAAAGTCATAACAAACCAAAATAAACGCATTGCTCTATTCATCTCACTCTCTCCCTCCCACACTGTGTGTCACTCACTCTCTACCGCGCTCTCTCTCTCTCTCTCTCTCCCGTTGCTCTCTCGTGCACGTATGACACTTGTTCGCCGCAACGCGTCGTTTACCGTTGCTGCGATATGAAAAAGAAGCAGGCCTATTTGTTTTGCTGATTAATATGCGATCGAGACGAAGACGGGAGACAGAGACGAGAGACTATTTAAAAACTGAATAAATAAATACAACATTTATTTACATATATATTTTTTATTGCCCCAAAAATATAAGCAGGTACCCCAGTTTGGGGTCTATTTTGGCGTAGCAAAGGCGAATAGCCTCGCCTCGATAATCGCGAATTTATTGAACTCGATTAATATGTGTTAATTGCTCTTAAATTGTTCGCCTTAAATTGTTGTTATTAATGTCTTCGCGGAAGTCCGACGCAATTGCAGCGTGCGATGCCATTTTCGGGTGGAGGGGGTTTAAAAATAAACGCATTTTTCACTTAAGAAACAAGTTTTATGGCACAATTGATTAACATGCTACATATACAGACATGTGTGTGTGTATGTGTGTGTTTATAAATGATTTACATATGCAAATTTCTTGATTAATTGCGAAAGCTTTATTAAGATCTGAAAAATCTGTTGAACAAATTTCGTAATTAAATGTTTCAGAGGCAAAGCAGATGTTGAAATTAAAAAATGAAAATAAGATTAACACCGTTTTCAATTAAGAATTCCCTTCATTATAGAGTAATTATACTATGAGAAATGAATGTTAGATAAACCGAAGCATACAGTGTATAACTGTATAACAGTTGTATAACTTTATAACAGTTGTACCTCTAAGAATCTTTATTAATAATGAAATACTACGCAGTAATACTTTCCGAAGTTCATGTTTAATTTTGAACAATGAAAATTGCGAAAAAATTCCAATTTATTGTTATTTTAAGACTTTTCGTTTTATTGTTGTTGTTTGTTTGACCTTGCGCAAATTCATTCGCATTGATTGCGTATGTGTGTGTGCGTGTGCGAGAGATTGCGATTGAGTAACGGCAATGCGTAACGTTACAGCGTAGCGACGCTTGCTTGCTATCTCGCTCTAACAACATGTGCCAATGCCTGTGGGAATATTTCATAATTCAGATAGAATATATAATAATCAAGTTGTAATACACAATCAATTTCACTTGAACCGCATGAAAAATAAATAAAAAATACGAATATTAAATACAATATACATATATACATTTTATATATGTATAAAGAAAAGTATTAAACTTTAAACACTTGAATATTTTAAATACATTTAATAATGTAAGAATTAGCAAGGAGTTGTCCCGGAAAAAGAAATATAAAACTAGAATATTAATAATAGAATTAAACATTAAAATATATTCATACTTTAGTAATTCAATATAAATTCAAATTATAATATTATGCTGCAAAAGAACTACAAAACGAAGTAGGCGTAGGAGGGACCTATTAGATCCATTGTGTGTGGGGGACTTATTAGGTCTATAGAGTATAGGCGGGGCATACATATTAGAACCAGTGTCCACCCGTAGAGTTTGGGCTTCTTTTCTAGTCTAGTTTCCCTAAGGAAATCCTAGATACTACCCGAACCAATCGACCTCATTTACAAATTGATATATTTACATATATATACATATATGTATAATATTAACCATATCTATAGTACAAAACATATTCATATATATAACATATTTAAATTCTTCTAGTTAACTTAATATTCATACTCCTTTTTCCTATCTACCTTCTCCCTCCTTCTTCAGCTTGCTGACGTGCTGGAAACACAGCACAATCTTACCAAAGACGATGCCAATTTGGCGACACAGAACTTTTTAAAATCGTTCCGACGCTGTCCGGACAATTCGCAAACATCGCTCGATTCGTGGCGCACCCATTTATGGCGCGAATCGTTGCAGGCAAAGCACAAGTATCTCGCCGAGGAGATCTATCAGTTGTGGCTGAAGCTTCGCTATCGCTATCTGGCCATTCCCGCTGAGTATGTGCAACTGTTGCAGCGTATGCGGCAAGCCCGCTATGCCCTGGCCCTCATCACGAACGGGCCATCGAATGCGCAGCGTGAGAAGGTCACCAAGCTGCGTGTGCGTGACTATTTCGATTGTGTGCTCGTCTCGTCTGATCTGCCGTGGGAGAAGCCACATCCGGAGATATTCCATGCAGCGTGCGATTTCCTCAACGTTAAACCGCACGAATGTGCCATGATTGGCGACAAACTGGAGACGGACATCAAGGTGAGTGAGGGCGCGATGTGGGGTGGAGTATTGGATTAAGCATAAAGCTTTGTGCTTTAAAGCTGAACAACTAAGCGAGAATCAATCGTAAATTACACAGACTAAAGTTAATTTACAAGCTTTAAATTTATCAAGCTTTAAGCGCAAGCAGTTTTATAAATACAAAGAGCTTTAAAGCACGTTGTCGTAAAGCTTTCGCTTGAAATATGTTTAAACACTGTTCAGTGTTAGTAAACAAGTGTACAATCTTCAATCTTCAATCGTCTAACAGCGCTTTTGAAGCACATTAAAGCACTTTTGAGTATCAGTATCGAGCAAAATATGCTTTAATTGTGAACAAATATTGTCAAAATATTAAGAAGCTTCAATTTAATGTTTAACAGAGCTTTGAAAGCACATTAAAGCATTCTTAAGTACTGTTATCAAAGAAGATGTCCTATAAGTGCAAACAAATATAGTTAAAATATTAAACAGCTTCAATATAAAGCCTAAAATAGCTTTAAAAGCGCATTAAAGCACCTTTAAGTACCGTTATCAAACAAAATATGCTTTAAGTGTGTCCAAATATAGTTGAAACATTTACCACCTTCAATCTAAAGCTTAACAGAGCGTGAAAAGCACATTAAAACCTTCTTAAGTACCATTATCAAACAAAAGGAGCTTTAAGTTGTAAACAAGTTGTATAGTCAAAATATTAAGAAGCTTAAATCGAATGCTTAATAGAGCTTTTAAAGCACATTAAAACACTCCTAAACACCATTATCAAAAAAAAATGTGCTCTAAGTGTGTCCAAATATAGATAAAACACAAACCAGATTCAATCTAAAGCTTTAAAAGCACATTCAAGTTTTGCTTAAACCATTCTAATCGAATTACTCTGTAATTTCTGCCTTATCTTACAGGGCGGTCACCTCGCTAAACTGGGACTAACGTTCTGGACACCCCTGAGCACCGCCTCGCAGTGTCTGGATGATGTGAAATATAAACCACACATAAAACTTAGCAATCTGCTTGAGATATACAAGTATTTTCCACATCTTAATGTCAGTCCCGGCTCTGGACCCGGCTCTGGACCCGGATCTGGATCCGGATCTGCACCCCCGGGGCCCAGCACAACAAGTCGTCGGGCGAGCTATATCAGTTCTAGCATTAGTTCCGGTGCCGTTGGCAACTCTGGCCACACTGAGGCTTATCAGAGATCCGATTGCTCAAATAGCGAAGCGGAAAATAGTTGCGATAGCATAATCTAGAGGAAGAGGAAGTGAGAGAGGGAGACAGCAAGTTAAGAAGTAGATGATATTGATGAGGATGCTCATGATGATGAAGATGATGATGATATGAAATGATGTACCTTCAGTTTACAACACAGAGACAAACAAACACACATAGCCACCTAAGCACGTGGACCGTTAGCAGGTGGAATCTCGATATATATACACACAATATGCCATATATAAGGATGGAACTGGATCTGGAACTGGAACTGGAAATGAAAAGTACCTTTAAGTAGGCTTAGTAAAAAGAAAACAAGAACAAAACAATCGCAACACTAGACAACTAAATACACTACACAACACTACACTACACAACACTATAGACTTTGCTAAATTGCACACCTTGATAAATACCTATATATATATATACGATATATATATATATATATATATATATACGATATATATATATATATATATATACGATATATATATATATATATATATATATATATATATATATATATATATATATATATATATGTATATGTATATGTATACACCCCCGATATGTATTTTTGTAAATGGCAATGTTATTTCATTATAGGCAGATACATATGTATATATCTATATTTATATAGTATATAGGCTATGGTATCGATAAGGAGAGAGAGAAACACAACCACAACCAGGTCGAACAACTTATGTGAATTGTTAACTATTGTCGTAGGATCGTGTAGATATATATATATATATATATATAGAGAGAGTACTATAACATATACAATACATACATACGATACGTAGGCATAATGTACATTATGTTTTGTTGTTGTTCTTGCTGTTGTAATTCATTGTTAGTCACTTGTTTTGTATTTATCCACACCCCACACCCCCACCGCACCCATGTGTGAATGAAAAGCCCCCTTTCAAGAAAAGAAAAGGGGGGTCTTGAAACTGTTAATGCTCCTCTCGAAAACCTTCTCCTCCTGTGTGTGTGTGAGTCTTGTATGTATGCGTATGTGCTTCCGATTGAACTGCACTGCTGTACCTATATATATATACTATATGTATATGTACGAAATCGTGAATAAACGAAAATTATTTGAATTGGAAATCGAACAAGTTGGAATAACGTTTCATTTCGTGTACTATATAGACAGGTATGTATCAGATTTGCATTTGTAGCTGCGCATAACCAAACTATATATATATACATATATATATCTTCAACTGTATATATATCATGATAATATCAAGATAAAAAGGGCAACTCTATACAAGTTGTATATGTGTTTGGTAAGTAATTGCCCCAAATGAGTTCATTAAACAACAATCGGTCGACATATAGCAGAACTGTATAGTTTATGCTGTAAGTGAACTATTTTTAAATGAAACTTGGCAACAATTCGACTTTTAGCAGCCAGTAAATTGCTCGCAAATAACCAAATGAGATCACTTCAGAGTATATATATTAGTGCTGTGGGGCTTGTTGCCTCAGTTAGTAGGGTAGGGCCCTAAAGAGATATCATATATGTATATAATGCAGATTGCTCAATTTAACAATGGCTGGAGTTACGAGACAGAGATCTATACTATATATAACTAAAAATAGATAAGGTACTATACATCTTTGTATGTTACTTCGTCTTCAACTTAACAATTGGTGAAGTCAAGAGACTAGAGTTGAGCAGAGAACTATACTAAATACATATATATCTATGGATACCATATCTAAAATAAGGTACTATAAATATTTGTATCTAAATTCTTCTTCGACTTCTTCTTCAGCCTAACAATTGCTAGAGTCACGAGACTAAAGTTGAGCAGAGATCTAAACTAAATTTAACTATATATACCATATCCACATAAGGTACTATAAATCTTGATATATACATAGCTTCTTCCCCCTCCGTTTTCCAGCAATAAATAAAGTCACGTTTTTATCGATTTTAGTCGATTTTATAAACTACAAATACTTTATTTATATGATAAGTTGTATAGCTTGCGTAGAGTCTGCGGCAAACAGCAAAAAAATAAAACCACTGCAGCAAGGCTAAAGTTAAATTTAATGTTAACTGGCATTCTCCTCCTCCTCCTCCTTCTTCAACGTCATGTTGTTCTTTTCTTCAACTCTTCTGGTCTCTCTTCTCGTTGTCTTCACAAATTTTGGACAGTACAGAGTTTAAAGTTAAATAATAAAAAATATACATATTGTTTGCTTGCTCGCAAGTGACGAAAAGATAATTAAAATTACATAAAATACAATCAATAAAATCCTGCAGAAGATTATCTTCTCCTCTCTTTTGATCGGCTGACTATAGCCGGGAGCGCGCGTGGGTCTTGTAGAGTTTAACATACATATTGTTTACAATTATTTGGATATACATTTATATATATATATATAGATATAGTGTATATAGTATTTTGTTGTGTCTATAGTTTCTGTTACTGTTTTTGTTTTTCATTATGAAAGAGCACGTTCTTTTCTTTTGTCTGACTATAAAATACCCTTAAAACCGTTACTGTTACTGGAAATTGGACATACAATACAATACAATAGAAATAAAGAAACCGAAACGTAATATAACATAGTATAGTATAGTCGAGAGTGGATTGTATGGGGGTTTGCAAATAGTCTGCTTGAATGAAATTTAACATTTGTTTTGGGATAGAATAGTAATAGTAATAGGGGGGACCTGGAGCGGGTTTGGCATTGTTGTCCTTTAGTTAAGCTTCCTCTTTTACTTTTTCATTTGGGCTCCTTCTTCATTATCTCATCATTTGTTCTGTCCGTAAATCATCTCCAACTCTTCAATCTTTTTCCTGCGCTTTGTGAGCAACGGATTGTTTGACTTATCCAGCGCCTTGATTTGCATCTGAAATGTGCGAATGAGGCGGGGGAAATCGAAATTAATATGGGCAATTTGATGAATGTATTGGAAATGCGACCTTCACCTGATCGTAATCTACTCGCATGGTCGCCAGCGAACGTGTCATTTCCTCCTGCACCTCCGGCCAGGTCTCCTCACCCTCCTTGAGCATGCGTCCCGTGCAGAGCGGTGTCTGGGGCACAGCATTAAATTGAGCAATCCACTTGTTGCGCAGCACATCATCAATACGCAATCGTTTGCTGGGTTCCACATTGAGCATACCCTTGATTAGATCCTTGGCTGCCTGACTAACGTTCGTCCATTCGGGATCGGGGAAATCATATTGTCCTGTCCTTATGCGCTTCTTCATGCCCGGCGATATGGCCATACCGGTGTTGCTGTAGAACGGCGGAAAGCCGCACATTATAATGTACATGACCACGCCCAGGGACCAGATGTCACAGCTTTTGTCATATTTCAGCGGTCCTAGCACTTCGGGAGCTATAGAGAGAGGGCAGAGGGGGAATTAATCTCTACGGAACATCATATGGATGCTCTGCCAACTAACCGACATAGTAGGGCGTATAGCAGGGCGTCTGTAGGGTATCGTTGCTGAAGGTCTCCTTGGCGAAACCGAAATCGGTTAGCTTAAGTGTCGCATTGGGTTCCTTTGACGTATATAACAGATTCTCTGGCTTGAGATCTCGATGCGCTATATCGCGACTGTGCAGATAATATATAGCAGCGCATATTTCATTCATTATCTGTGCCGCCTCCCGTTCCGTAAACGCTCCCTCTGCCTTGTCCTGTATGCGCTGAAACAGCTCGCCGCCCTCCATGCTGCAAGAGGCAGAAGAGAAGAGGAAATTAGTGCGAAAGCATTTGGCTGATAAGAGAAGAGAATCAGCAGATAAAGCTATGGCTATAATATAAACAACACACAAAAATAACAGTGGCTAATGTTGTTTATAAGATAGATTTCTATAATCTGCTTGGGATTACTTCACTTTCTAAATTTGTAACGGAAATCGTTTCTTTATACCCTTGCAGAGGGTATAATCAATATGGCTAGGAGTTTGCACTCTATATTGTATATATGTATATTCTGAATCATAGAGGAGTCGAACTAGATGGTAGCCTTTCTTTGTGGTTTTCTCTTCAATACATTCTCAATTGTTTCTGCCATACTCACCACTCCATTACAACCAGCAGGCACTTGCGCCCACTGTACGTGTTCTCAAAGACATCGATTATGTTGACAATGTGCTTGCAGCCGCTGACCCGCCAATGCAGATCGACCTCACGACGTGCCTTCTCATTATCGAGCAGCACTTTGAGGGCAAAGTTCTGTTTGGTGCGACGATTGGTGCACTGCACCACCTTTCCATTGATGCCCAGGCCAAGGACCGTGTCCGATATTTCATAGTCATCCACCAGGGGCGTCGTCTTTGGTTGCCGTTGATTTTGTAGCGAAAGCATTGTCGTTTCTCTCTCACTCTCTCTGTCGTTGTGCACAGCAGGGGTTGCGTCGGAATCGAGCTTGATCTGAGATAATGAAAGTGTTTTATATATTTATTAATCTGTTTGTCTTCTTTTTCTCATTTTTGTTTCAATTTTTGTTTTTCTGTTATTCGAGGTGCATTCCTGCAGGAACTTTTGCACGCCGGTGTTGCCAGATTGCACAGCTTCTCTTGCGGAAAGTGACATCTTGTCATACAAGGTAGCGCACACATAACGCGGCGACGGCGGCGGCGAATTTACATAGCCAATTTGGATGGCAATGACGTCACGTGCGCGATATGCTAAATAATTCATGTACTTTTTCACACAGTCACACATACACACGCACAACACAAATAAACAATTGATTGCTACGCTATTATTCCAAGTGTTGTTTGCGCTTTGTGCGGGCGCAACAACTTGTTAACAATGCCCAAAAAAAGAGAGGGAGAGAATGTGAATGAGAAAAAACGTAAGTGTAGGAATAGAAGCGAAGCGAAGATACGCAACAGCGACACGGCGAAACGTAACCGAACTTTAAATAATTGCATACAGTGATTTACAATGGCATAAATTAGCTATCAACTGCCCTGAATTGAAAGAGACAAGAGGAGTGGGAGAGCTGCCTTTATTTTTAACATTTTTGAATGTGTTTTGAATATGTTAATTTGGCTTACAGAGGTTTCCGTTTTGTTTATGGAACGAAAGCTGCTGCTGCTACTGCTGCGTCTACCTGTGTATGTGCATGTGTGTGCAGGGAGTGAGCCGTATGGTCAGCTGGTTTAGCCATGCGACAGTGCCTGTGTACAGTTAGTAACAATGATAAATCTTGCACTAATTGTGCAGCAACAAAAACAAACATTACACAATGTTTAAATGGGAGGGAAGAGTCGGGGTGCTAACAACACGAAAATGCACTTGCAGGCTGGCAACTCTGATTGGACATTGAGCTACGTTGGCATGCCCACTTTGGCCGTTTTCTGTGTGAGTGTTTTATTTGTTTGTATGAGCGCGTGTGGTCGCTAATGAAATATTTGCTTGCTATTGTTTATTTACAGCATATTATGCTTAATTAAAGAAAGCCGCAAAAGATATTCTACTGTGGTAATGTCACATATATCGGCATATTGCACGCACCCACTGTTCTCCACACCCACACACATTAGAGTTCATGCACACACACACAGGTTAAATACACACACACACCTGGCGTGCCAATGCGGCAGCACCAACATGCGTCATTTTTCCCCCGGACTCTATTGCTGTTTGCTATTTATTTAGTACCATTTTCACTTTGCGCTTATTTTTATCAGTCCGGCAGAGATATATTCTGGTTACTCCGATTAAATGCTCGTTTGGGTCAATGTCGTCCCACCACACACCATATTGGTTTATATTGTTCATAATTCCAATTAGCACTGGACGCAACTTTTAATTCTCTCTCTCTTTTTGTCTTGTTCTCATTAACGTACCTTTTAAGTATTTGTTTTTCGGCGTGCTATGTAAGAACAATAAAAAAAAAACGAAAACAACAACACGATTTACAACGTTATCCACACGGACGCAACAACGCGTTGCGTGTTCCAAGCAAAGCAAAAACAATAACTGAACGTGAGTTAGCGATGTTAACAGGCAATTACGATGTTATCGTTTCATATCGATACAGGTGCAGGTGCATTCGATATATCAAAAAAGGGAACATGTGCAGCTTCGATATATTTGCGATTGCATTGATTAGCGAATGCAAATAAGAAAATAAAAATAAATAACATATCGCATTTTCAGTTGCAGTACAGCAAAATCGATTGCTCTAAAACAGTCTGGCAGCACTGTACAAGGCGGGAGATTTGAAATGCGTGCTACGCGCCAATAATTTGGAATAGACATTTTGCTTTTTGTTGATGCTTTGCAGTAGTTTATACATTAGGGCTGATTTACTCGATTTTTATCATCATTATCATCTTCATTATTATCATAGCTAATCTCTTTTTGTAAAAGATCTTAAAAATAAAACATAAAATAAAGTTAAATCACGTTAGAACAACAGAAACACACGATCATTTTTATATCATTGTCTTTTGCAGCACGTTGTGTTGATGGGTGGTGAGGGGAAGGGGTGTGGGAATCGGTCCTAGGGAATACAAGTGTCTATCATGTCATGATGACGACGAGGAGGGAAGGGGGAAACGGAACGAAACTGTAAATTACAATAAGATTACAATTCTTCAGTTAAGCAGTAAATTGATTCGCTCTTCTCTCTCTCTCTCTCTGTCTCTCTCTTCCTCTCTATCTCTTTCTTTTGTTTAGTCTTAGTCTAATCGGCTCACTCGATTTGTTGTTGTTGTTGTGCATATAAGGACGAAAACGCGGCATAGTTCTGGAACTTGTTGAGTATTGCACTGATGGCTCGCTTAGCGTGTATATTTGTAAGTGTCTGTGTGTGGGTGAGGATCCACATAAAGTTTATTAGGCTAGAGAACAAAACAATACGGCAAATTGAAGCTAACTCCCTCTCCATCTCTCCCTCTTTCTCTCTCTCTCAAAACCAAAGATGGAGATTAGAATTGGTAATATTTGTTCGAGGTTCTTCCCCCTGAAACTCTTTCGCATTTCGAATTTAATCCTATAATTTGTGTCGCACACACACACTCCCCCCACTCCGAGTGTTTGCTGTCTGTCTCTCTCTCTGTTAACTGTTACTATATAAATCTGCTGATCTCTAGGCATGTTTGGCTTGTTTCCGTATAAACTGGGTAACACTCTCTCTCTCTCTCTCTCTTGCCGAGGGCCTTGCTTGGTGTTGGATTGTGGGTTGTTATTATTATTATTGTTGGTTGTTTGTTTGTTGTTGTTGTTGTTGGGTAGAACGAGGTAGTTTCAGCTTCAGTCAGTTGGCAATCCGAGTGTTTTACGCACCAAACGCTGCGCAATGGTATTGAATTCCTCACGTCGCTCCCGCCACATGATTGCCGCATCCACATTGGCGCCACTCTCGTCGTTGGGTTCTGCAAGACAGAAGAAGAATATATATATAAACAGTCTATAGAGATGGGAAATCCCTGTCTATCTATCTCTCTTTCGGACATGCATAGATATATGCATTCCATATTTTAGAGATGGACTCATTCTCACTATATTGAGATAGGAGTCCTCTTCCTTTCAGTCTATAGAGATGGGACTCTTCTCACTCTCATGGGAGATGGGAGTCCTCTCTTTCTCTCTATTTTTCTTACAAATAAAGATATATGCAGTCTAAAGAGATGGTAGTTCTCTCTCTCGCAGTCTATGGAGATGGGAGTTTTCTATCTCTTTGTCTATAGAGATAGGTCTCCTCTCTCTCTCTTTCAGACATATATAGATAGTCTTTAGAGATGGGACTCCTTCCTCTCAGTATTCAGAGATGGGACTCCTCTATTTTTCAGTCTATAGAGATGGGTCTCCACTCTATCACTCCCTCCCTCTCTTTCACATGTATGTGTGAATATAAATGTATGCAGTTTATGGAGACGGGACTCCTCTCTCTCGATCTATAGAGATGGAGCTCCTCTCTTTCACAGTCTATAGAGATGGGACTTCTCTCTTTCTCACATATATACTTATGCAGTTTATGGAGTTGGAACTCCTCTCCTCTCTCTCTCCCTCACCTGCCAACATGCTGACCACGCTCAACAGAATCTTCTCGACACTCTGCACGGGGCTCCAACGTTCGGCGGACAGTTCATAGCCCATGGGATCATCGCCGGGGGCATGTAATATTGATATGCAAACGCGTCCATCGGCAAAAATGTTTGGATGAAACATATCACAAGTGAATTTCATTTTAGGTGGACTTAGTGGATAGTCTGGTGGAAAGACCAGTCGGGCTGGAAATACACCACCCTCGAAGCAAGTGCCCTCGGGTCCACTGCAAGAGAGAGATAGAGATAGTCATTAATGCACAAAATGCTCAACTAACGATGATTAGGCACAATTCACTCCTGCGCTCTCTCTCTTTCTCACTCACGCTATTAGAGCCTCCCACTCAAAGAAATTATCCTCGCTGATGGGTCCAGCTGCAATGCCCTCGGGTGGATCCATTGTCAACTCTGTAAGGGGTACGTAAGACGTTACGTTACGTTATGTTATGTTATGTTATGTTACAGCAGCAGCAGCAGCGGGTGCAGGAGCCGGGGTGGCAACGATGGCATCTATTCTACCCCAACTCCTGCCGTGGTCTTGCTTACTCCCTCGCTCTGCTCCATGCCGCATGCGTTGTGCACTTACGTTTGTATTCCGCCATCAGGCGACGCAACGCGGAGCCAGCCATTTGGTCGTCTGTCGTCCGTCGTCCACTTACGGCAGCAACAGCGGTCTCGAGGTCAATTTAAAGCGAAATTACCACGTTGATATATTCGCAACAGAATTGTTGTGTGGCATAAACTTGCAAAATGCGTATGTGTGTGTCTATGCGAGTGTTTATATTTATATGTATATGTATAAATTGTTGTAAATATACACACACATATGCGCATATAAATATATAATATGCATATAAATATATATGTTATATATATGCTTGGATGTAGAAAATAAATGTTTAACTGCAATTAAATGTGTGTTTATTATGCCCGCTGCGTGTGTCAATGTCGGCCAGCTTGGAAAAAAAAATGAAACTATGTACGTTTTATTTTAGGGTTGCCAGGCTGTCATTCTGTCTGTCTTGCTGTCTGTGCTGTGCTTGCTAAATGCAATTTACATGTTTACAGCACATACACAAGCAATAGACACACATACATATAGGCTCAGAGAGAGTCCAATACGAATAGTCGCATACATACATATATTTTATTAGAGCACATTAACTATTCCAGCTGGCTCTGCATATTGTTATTGTAGCAGGCGACTGTTAATATTAATTACGACTTTGTCTTGAAAGCAGCTGTGTTTACTTTCTGACTAACTGACAGTCTGGCAGCACTGTTTGTTTGAGTGACAGTAGCAGCGGCATTTGAGTGGTGAATCGCTAGATCCGGCCACACCGACGCAAAAACGTAAACAATATGGGAGTTTTCCCACTGTACATTGTTAAATCAAGTAAATTACAGCTAAACATATACTCAAAGTCCCATACGTATAAGCGCATACATACATATTTTATTAGAGCACATTAACTATTCCAGATAGCGCCGCAAATTGTTATTGTAGCAGGCGATTGTTAGTATTTATTACGACTTTCTGTAGAAAGCAGCTGTTTACTTGCTGGCTGTCTGGCAGCACTGTTTGTCTGTGTGTCGGCGTTGAGTGTTGAATTGCGAGATCTGGCAACGCCGATGCTATTTTGAGTGTTTTTCAAACATAAACAATATGGAAGAACACATTGAACATTGTAAAATGAAATAAATTAAAGTTCATTATGCCGTTGGCGCTGCTTGACTGGTAAATGTGCCCTCAATTGACGCCAGAAATCAACGCGATGCTGCAGCAGCGCTGTTTCCAGGCGCAGCAACGGCGGCACTTCCTCCTCATGTGCATCCGATTTGGTGCCCAGGCGTGCGTATTCTACAGGATATGACGATGTGGGCAACCAAGTGGGTAGGTTACTGGTGCCAATAACGGGATTTGGATCGCTAAAGTTTACAGAGAATATGTTTACTCATTATTTAGTACGGCAAGAAAGGACATTCCTCCTCCCCCCACTCACCCAGTGCGCGCAAAGTTCACCCAGAGACGCAGCATCAGTTCGCGCAGCTGCAGATCCAGACGTGTTGGCACAGCGCTAACAAACAACTCCTGCCCGATGGGGAACAGATATTGCAGCTCCTCGGCATGACAGGCGCCGTAGAATTCATTGCGTGCTCCCTTAAAGATCTCAGAGAAACTGGCGGCACCCTTATGATCGAACAAATATACATAGGTGGGTGCACCACCCGGCTGCTCTTCGTCCAGTCGCATGCGCAAATACTCATCGACGCCGGCTATGAACCAACCATCGGAAATAAGCTGAAAAGGATAAAATGCGCTTTAATCCTGGCCAGTGAATGTTGCATAATCTACGCCCTACATCGGTTAGATTCTGATGATTTGACTTGTTGTAGTTGTGGCCCGCCTTGAAGTAGAAACTCTCGATGTGCCGTGTGATCTGCTGCTGTTCCTCTGGCTCGTGATGATCGTAGTTGAGCACAATGGGCAACAATTGCTCGAAATGTGTCTTGAACTCTGTCATCAGGTCAGGCAAGTTGAGCAGCGCGGCAGTCTTAAGCAGCCCCTCCTCTGCAGTGACGCCCAGCATCAGTGGCAGCTGCTGGCCATGCGGAGCAGGCGCCTCACGTGGTCGCTCTGTGAGAAAGGCGCCCTCGTGCTCAGGCTCAATGACTGGTGGAAATGGTATCATTGGATCGTAGTCCCAGATCTGCGGAGATTGGGATAGACATCAATACTGCACAACTCTCAGTCTCTCTCTAGGCACTTACAAACATATCGTAGAGCGTGGCCACAATTTCCTCAGCCTGCTTGCTGCGCAGACAGCGCAGTTTGCTTGCCCAATCCTCGCCAGCTGCATCGCAGCCCACCAGCTCCGTCAATTTGACAGCACGTGCAGCTGCCACACCCTTGTGTGCTGGCTGCGCCCATGGATTGTAGTATGTGCCCGACTGGGCGATGCCACGATGCAGCAGACCGCGTGATTTATCCGAGAGCATGTGATATGTCACACTTGCTCCGCCTGCGCTTTCACCGAACACCGTCACACTCTGCGGATCACCACCGAAGGCGGCAATGTTGTCGCGTACCCATCGCAGCACTTGCAACTGATCCTTGAGCCCATTGTTGCCGGGACAATCGAGTGTCTCCGTGCTGAGGAAACCAAGCGGACCCAGGCGGAAATTCGCAGAGACGAGCACAATGTCATGATCGAGCAGGAAGTCGGGACCGTAGAAGCTGCTTATACCCGAGCCGCACTGCCAGCCGCCGCCATGGAACCACACCATGACGGGCAGCGACGGCAATGTCTCCGGCACTGGATCCGGTGTATAGACATTCAGATAGAGGCAATCCTCGGAGCCCTCGATGAGGGTGTCGCGTCGAAATGGATCCCTTTGCATGCACATCGGTGCATCGAGCACAGCTAGGCGTTCGCCATTCCAGCCAGGCTCCTTCACGGGTGCTCGAAAGCGCAGTTCACCCAGCGGTGGCAGTGCATAGGGTACACCTTGGAATGCACGCATATGTCGCCCACTGTGCGTCGTCCGATGGCGTCCGATGAGCCAACCTCCATGCGGCAACTGCACGTGCAATCCCTGCGAGGCGCGACTCTCCGCCCGCGGCGGCATCTGTGCCAGCATCAATGCCAGCAGCAACAGCAGAGCCAGCCAAGTGATTGTCATTGTGTCTCTGGCCCTGGTGGAAACGAACTGATTTGGTCAACGCGTCGTCTTGCCGGTTTTAAGATTACAACGGGGCCCCCTAACAACATAATCAACTCGGCTCAGCTTGAATCGATCGACTTGACGGCACTCCGGGCCGGGGTCGGCGGCGCACACTGGTTCCGACTCGTCCAAAAACTGGTCAAACTCTGTTTCCAACTTGTCAGCGATTAATCAGCGCCGCTGATAACGACGCTTGCAATATTTAGAACATTATTTAGACAAGACGTTCTCTTTTCTTGTCGGCTTTTGTTTCTGGCTAAGTAATCTTCATGTTCCTTCCAAATATTATTCATGTTGTGCGCAAAAGAGTCAACAGGTTTTTGTTTTGTTTTTTTTGGAGCTTAACTGCTTTGAGATAAAGTTTGTTTTGCAGTTTTGAGTTGCGAAAGCTTCTTACTTCGCCAAACAACTTACATTTACACACAGTTAATATACCCTTTTTTGATCATTTTGAATGATTGAAGGGTATAATGAATGAATTTGAATGAATGCATCTAAAAGATTCTTTCGAAATCGTAGCAAAGTTTCTATTAACTGTTAAATGAGCTTTGAAAGTTAATTGGTTTTCTTAGACATTCATTAAAATGTATAAATAAATACATTAAGCTTTCAAACTAGAATGAATTACAAAATAAATTCGAAGTAAATTATAAATATATTGTCAATCAGATCAAGAATATTTTAAGTCTAAGCTTAAGTAATTAAATGTTGTTCGAATTTAATAAAAAAAAACTATTTTATTGTCAATTAGTTCAATAATATTTTAAAACTTAGCTAAAGTAAATAAATGTTGTTTGAATTTGATAAACAAAACTATTCCATTTTAAAGAACATATAGAGAATTTCTTTTTGCAAAAGCTTCTGAAAGCTCATGCTTGAGAATATGTACAATATATATTGTAGTAATTTATTTATTTATTAATTTCTTTGTATATTGTAAATAAATACGTTAAGCTTTAAAATACTTTCGAATCAATTACAAAATAAATTCGGCGTAAATTATAAATAAATTGTCAATTAGGTCAATCATATTTTAAAACTTAGCTTAAGTAATTAAAAGTTGTTTGAATTTTATAAAAAAACTATTCTAATTTTAAAGAACATATAGAGAACTTCTTTTTTTTAAAAGCTACTGAAAGCTCATGCTTAAGAATATGTACACAATTAGTTGTAGTAATTTATTTATTCATTTCTTTATATATTGTTTTCAATAAATAAGTTATGCTCTTTCAAAACCAATTACACATAAATGAACTTTCTTGCAAAAGCTTCTTAAAATAAAATTGAGCGTCTTCTTTTTGACGAACCACGACTGTCTAGCCTTAAATGCGCTAGAATCTTGTGAACAAATTGATTGGGTAGAAATTTATGCCTAGAACATTTATTGAAAAGCCAAAAAATGTAAAGAATGTGATAGTTAATTTTATGCTGAGCTTATGAAGCTTATGGAGTTAGTTTCATTAACGAATTAGAGCACTCATTGATATGTAATCTATACCCAGAATATTCATGAGCTACTGACGCGAAGTGAATTAAAACTGGTTGCTTTTGTATCCATGCGTAACGGGTGCTTTTAATTTGTTAGGCTTCTGAATAGTCTATACATGCGAAATTCGCATACTTGCACCACTGTGCCAACTCGTTTACATATGTACGAACTACGTTGTATTATGTATGGATATTTATAACACTTGTCCATTAATTTCAGATTCGTTCGTGTTGATGTTTTCATCTTTTTGTTGGATTTGTGTAAATTGTTTCTTGTTAATTTTTTTTGATTTGTCTTTATGATATGTTTACCATCGTGTGATTGTGTTCGGTTTCTAATTATGCATGATTTTTGCACAATGGGCTAAATTGAAGTGAAATCTGCATGGTTTTATTGTTTGTTTATTAATGAAAAAAAAGAAAGAGAATCATAAACGAGAGATCGATAAAGATTTTAATGTATATGTAGATGGAGTTTGTTTATGCTTTCCAGACCCACAAAATGCACAGTATTTCGTAGATTTTTCTTATAGCTTTTCTCAGTAAAAAATATTTAGGAAAATTTTAGAAGCCTTACTAATTAAGGATGTAAAATATTCATATTATAATATAAAGAGTAAATTTTATTGATGAATATAACTATCATTACTTATTTGCAGATATATAAATAAGTTTTGTGAACTATAATGTTCATGGAACATAAAGAGAGATATTGAGATTAGTAGTATAATAAGTTATATTGTACTAAAATTGAAAATATTATTAAAATTAAAAAAAAAATCTTGTGAAAAAAAAAAAAAATGCAAATAAAATATGTTTAAAGCTAAAAATATATCTTCCTCATTGATAATAAAATAATATAAAAGAATAAATGCATTTAATATACAATTCTCAATTTATACTGCAGAATTGTGCTAAATTTTTTGAGCACCTTCGACCACTGTGCGATGGGTTTTTTTTGACTCGCTGTACTGCTAACTGTGTCGCATGACTGGCGAATTATTTTGGACATTAGGCGAAGTGTTCTCTCCCTCTTGATTTCCATTAATTGGCGCTACATGCGTTTCGCATATCGAATCTTGACTCTGATGACTTGTTAGTGCCAAGAATCTGGTAGAACATGGCATGGCTAGACGTACTCAAGATGGTAATTCCACATGCGCTGCTGTCTGTCTATCATCGACGCTTTTAGCTTTGGCCTTCGGTTGTGGCCCCCTTTTTCGGAAATTGAGTTGTGAATTGCAATTTCAATTAAATTGCGCATTTTAGTTAATATCTTTTATGAGTTATGCGCCACAAATACTTCAGCAAGGCCTAAAGACAGAGCACGAGAGCGCCACAGAAAGGAAGAGAGAGAGAGCGCGCAAAAAAATAAATAAAAATTCGCTTTGTTGGGCTGCGAAACTTGAAAGTTGGCCGTCGCAAAAAAAAGAAAACTCAAAAAAAATTAAGCACTGCGACTAAGCTAAAAATATTATACTGATATATATTATAAAGTTGCTGCACGTGGGCATACCCTAGGCGCAGTAGATGAGAATTAAATCATGGTGAGTTTTTAGAGAAAGGAAGATGAGAAGACTGGCTCTGGTTACTGCATTGGTTCCAGTTCAGGTTGCATTTTCAACAACATGGTGAGCTCAAAGAATAAATGGAATGGATCTGGTTACTTCAGACTCCTTTTCTGTTTCAAGTTTCCTTCAAGATTTCATAATGAACGAGAATACTTAATATACGATTTGCTTAAGGCTCTAGTTTCACAACTGGTTCCAGTATGAGTTCAACCTGCAGTTCAGTTTAGGTTCAAGTTCAGGTTCCAGTTTTGTAGTAGTTTGTGTATTATGGTATATAATGCTGTTGCCTACAGAACAATGACTTTTGGTTCGTCCGCCGTTTCTGTTTCTAGATTCATTCCGATTCCATCACTTGTTTTACCTGCAATTCGAAGTGTTTATGGAAAATAAGACCCATATACCCCTTGTGCCTGAACACTTGCAGCTACAGGGTATAAAATACTGAAGCGCACTTAAAAAATGCCTTTGCATACCGAAAAATGCCGACGAGCTAATAAGCGCATCGTCTGCGGCCTTTGAAGTTGACTTCTCTGCTGACAAGGGGGCGCAGGAGAGACAGAGAGAGGGTAAGAGAGAGAGAGATAGAGAGAGAGAGAGAGAGCACTGTAGTGATTACTTTCATTTGTGCTTGGGCGTTTTTTATTACTCACCTGCCTGGCATATTTGTACTTTATGCAAGTTCTCAACTAATATGCGACATCGACTGTCCGAAACTGCCATCTCCCATCTATACTTCCTGCCACGCCCACCACCCCCGCACCAACCATACTTCTCCACTGTGTGGCGACTTATGACAAATGTGGCATGTCGACTGGCCTCGCATTTATTCAGTTACAACCGGTTTAATCCACTTGAGTGGCCATTTATCAATGGACAAGTCTGTGTGCGCATCGATACGGAAGGAGTGCAGGAGGACGAAACAAATCTGACTAATGCACGGCAAGTTACTATAGGGATACCAAATATCCATAAGGAACTACGAAAAGCTAGAGAACTACTGATATTGACTATTATAATAATAGTCAATAATTCAGTTTGAAAATGTTTAATTCTCAATAAGATTAGGTCAATCGGTGCAGGAATTATCTAAGCATTCATAAGAAGGGTCTAAGCTGAGCACAAGAGATATTATACATAGGTATACAACGGTAGTATATAGTTATATATACATATATACAATAGATCTCATAGATCGCAGTGCAGTTCCCTCTATTCAATAATAATATTTGATCGAGTTGAAGGCAAAGAAAAGAGTTCAAATGATAATTTTGTGTAAGTTCTCTTAGTTTTTCATATTGTCTATGCATCAATTTAAATCATTAATGAATCTAACACTTATATATTTTTAAAATCTCTGTGTATTTTAACTGTAGGTCCTATTTCTTATAGAATAAAATCACAATACTAAGTAATAGCTAATTAAATTGTGCATTTTATTGAAATATTCTAATTTTCTGTATTGTCTTTCTATAAATTGAAATTACTGAAGAGTCTAACTCCCAAAACCCAGGCAAATCTAGTTGTAAAGGTTGATTTTTTAGCTATTACCTTTTTGGCAACACTAGTTTAAACAGCTGACGCACATTTCGTGCTTTATAAAACTGTTAAACATCTTTAGTTTGGTCTATAATTTAACCATGAATCGTTTTACAAACGAACAATGGTTGCACATTATTGCATTTCATTATCAAAATGCGTGCTCTGCTAAGAAAGTTCAACGCGCGCTTCTTCCATTTTATGATCAGTTTAATCGACTATATGTGATTAAATTTCGCACCAAAATTTATTTAAAGTGTATGTCAAAAAAATATATAAAAGTACCTTTCCCTGTTTGTACTTTCTTTTTAAAAAAAGCATCTTAATAATAATTATTTATTTATTTTATTTTTATTATTCGTTTATATTGGACCAGAACGTTAGTAATTTACTTTTATTACTTTTGTTAAATCTTCTCATGTATTTATAAATTATATACTATAAATTAGTAATTTAAAATTTTCAAAATTCATTCTATATCTCATTATAAATTGTGTTTTTTTTTTTTTTTTTTTTGTTTCCTTCTTTTTTTGTGAATTTTTTAGCGAGCTCATTGAACTTACACAAAAAGAATGATGAAATTAGTTGCGCAAATATTGAATTAAGATTCTCGCTTAGGAATCGGGGTCAACGATAGCTTTAAAGGTTGTTCCCCGATATTTATTTACATATCTTTTGTTCAGATTATGCAGGCAGCATTTGCCCTTTAAAAAGGGCTAGCGAACCGAACTGAACCATACTGGAAAGTACCGAAAACGAGCCCAAACCAACAAAAGCTGTAACCCACACCCGGTGCCGCCCCCTCCCCCTGGTACAATTGACAAAACCCTTTTCGGCGGGGAAAACCCCGACAAATGAAAATGATTTATTGAAGGTGAAATATTTATTGTTTTTTACACAAATTCTTGACTTGCAAAGGAAAAAAAAAACTCGACACGAAAAAAAAAAAAAACAAAAGGCCGCGTGGCCGCATCTTTTGAATTCTTCGGGGGCGCCGTCTTCTGTCTCGCCCCCCTCCCCTTTTCGGCGAAACAAGTGAAATAATTATTAACGAAAACAAGCCTGGCAGGCAGCTGCTTAGGTAAACTCACCCCCCTCCCCCTGACTTGTTCGCCTTTCCCTTTGCCCCTTCTCCTGCTCCCTGCCCTTCCCCCTTCAAGGTCTCCCGTATTTATTTATTCAGCGTTTTGGGTCAATTCCTCCGGTTTCATTTAATTAAAAAGAAAAACGCGCCGTGCGACGACGCACAATAAAAATATATCCACATGCATGTCTGTCCCCCATTCCCATCCCCCCACCCCCCTCCCTGCACCGCCTGGCCTGGCCGTATTTACTTAGGATCAGGTGGTGAGGCGGCCGTTTTACAGCTAAAAAAAAAACAAAACAAAAATCCAGCGGAATCGGCGCAAACAATGCAAAGAAGCCAACTGCCTTCCCCGCCTGCCACGCCCCCCCGCCCCCGCCTTTCCTTCTCCTGTCTGTCTGTCTGTCCGCCCGCTTGGCAAAGCCGCAGCCGAAGCCAAATTTCAATTTCGCGGTTACTGCATATTTTCCCAGCCTTTGAGCCGACGCTGGTATACCCTGTGCACGGCTGGCTGCATGTGTTGGGGTAGTTTGTTTTTAATGCTTGCTTTGGCGGAACTTCATTTCTTCTATTCTTCGGACTGTACTTGCTTAGGTCTTCTTTTTCTGCTTACAGTTTTGTCTTTGCTTTTTGCTTTTCTTGTTTTTTTTTTCCTGGGTAAATCTGCACGAACTCTTTTTTTATTGCTTCTTGGGAGTCTTTTACTTTCATTATACTCTTGCAGAAGGTGTGTTAAATTGGGACAGAAGTTTGCAAGGCACCTAAGGACATATCTCTGTTCTTTTAATGTATATTCTGAATCTGAGAAGACGGATACCTAGTCTATCCGTCTGTCCATCCGTCTGTCCGTCTATTGCAACGCAAACTAACCTATCAGTTTTGAAGCTATCTGGATAAAACTTGTCCCACATGTTTATTACTACTGGCCGCTGTATATAAGTCGGAAAGAGCCAGATCGCACCGATATATCGTATAGCTGCCATACAAACTATCGGCCCATTTTTGTTATTTCTTAAAATATTGCAACCAAATTTACTACGTGGGTTTTTTTCAATACATATAATATGTATATAAGGTTTGATTAAAATCGAACCACTATAAGATATAGCTGCCATAGGAACGATCTACCTGAATGGTGGTTTTTGTATGAAGACTAATATTATATATAATATAAAAAATTGTTAAACTTATCAGTGTTCATCAAAGTTAGAAAGTAATCAGCGTATATTATTTAAATTTTATTAAAATCGTCCAATGATTGGAGTTATTTTTGTATATTAGCTGTTATTATTATAGCTGTCAATTAATATATACATATACAAGATTATTCAATATTATTATTATATTGTATTATTCTCCACCATTTTCTATATATAGTATCGGAACAATCAGGAGAAAGTACCTGCAATGGTATAGAACGTATTGCCTGCTAAAGGTTCCTTTTTTCTTAAATTTCTCTGTGTTCCTTTTCTTTGTTCCCTCTTTGTTTCTCTTTCTGTTGATGCACCTATCTCTTTCCTACTATGTATCTTTTTTACATTTTTCTATTTAACCCTCTTCCCTATGTTACAGGGTATCTCGCGGGTAGCCCCTTCTCCTCACGCGCTTGTGCAACGCTTATGACTTGTTTGGCTTCAGCGGTTTAAGGGCTGATGGGGTCAGCTCGGGGGATGGGAAGACTAGCAAAAGAGAAAGAGAGAGGGGAAGAGAGAGAGAGAGAGAGAGAGACGGAGAGAGCAGAAGAGTGTGCAGGGAGAAGGGAAAGGAAGCAGAAAAGTCGCTGAGGAATTTAAAGGAAATGCGACTAAGCAAAACTTTAAACGCTGCCAAAACGCAGCGGCTTAAGCGATAATTGGCCACTAGAAAATATGTCAAGGCATGGGGGGGAGGGGGGCAGGCAACCAGTGGGGGCTGGGGTTTGTTAGGCTGTTGTTGTTGCGGATGTCGAATTTCGCATGTAAATTGCCAATGTCCGGACCTGGCTTAGAGTCGCTCTCTCTAAGCCGCAGCCCGAAAGTTTTTGCCCACTGTGAAGGGGACGGAGACGGACGTGGACGTGGCTGGATAAGCGATACGCAGCGGAAACGGCTGCTTGCCACAAATTGATATGCAGCAGCTGTTGCGTAGTAGAAAGAGAGTGACACAGAGAGGGGTGAGGCAGGCTGGCAGAGGGGGAGAGGAGGTAATAATAATAAAAATATCAGAGCTATCTATATCAGCAGCAGTATCTATAGCTCTCTTTTGCGCGCTGCAGTTATTGCCAAAGGGGGAGGCAGGAAGAGGGGGTGGAGGGGGAGGTGTGGTTGACGGAAAGGGGATTAGCTTGGCTGATTGGACACGATGTGATTAAGCCTGATGTGCCACTGGCTGATGCGAGCACGTCGCGACACGTCGTTGACAGCGCCAGCAGCAACAGCAGCAGCAGCATAATGAGCAGCAGCAGTGACGTAGGCGTTGAGCGGGGAAGGGGGGCATGACAGAGGGGAGGGGGAGGGAAAGTGGGCGTATTGCGGCAGGACGCATCAAAGCCAAAAATTAACCCATTACGCACACCATTAAGCGCAGCCGGCTATGGCAATGCAGCTAATTAGTTCTGGCAGCTGCCACACACGCACATCACAGAGCACACACACACACAGCATACACATTTACACTTGCACGCACAGACACACACATGCTCAGTGTGTGTGTGTGCTTGGCTAAAAGCTGCTGTCAAACTTACTTATGCAGCATCGAGTGCAGAGTGCACAAAGTCAGGCGGAGAGAGTGGGGGATATCTGCTTTAAATGTATACTTTATGTATTCATTATATACCCTAACTGTAGATAATACTATAGTATATAACATATATTGTGTATACTATTATGTATACAGTATATACCATATGCTCCGCGTATTCTACCTATAATTCAAACACTAAATTTATATACTTAATATACTATACCATAAACAAATACAGAATGTACTACATATTGTACATCTGATATACTACATACACTTTATATACATACAACATATACTAAATATACTACATATCCTATATATACATATATAGCATATAATATACATACATTATATTAAACATATACTGCACAATAGCATGTACTATTGGATATATTGCAAATACTGTTTATACTATTGTATATA
>JAEIFI010000616.1:0-257500 GCA_018901815.1 Zaprionus lachaisei | reverse complement strand
CTCTCTTCTCTCTCTGCCCCTCTCTCTCAATCTCTGCCCCTCTCTCTTTCCTTCTCTCTCTCTCTCTGTGTGTGTTTGGCGCATCCTTTTTGTGGCACTGTCAACTTGCTTTCACGTTGAGCGTTGCCACTTGCCAGACTTGGTTGATGACCCAGCCTCGTCTTTCCTCTTCCTCCTTCCCTCTCCTTCCTACCCCCTTTCCCACTCCTTCCCTCAGTCACTGCCCTACTAGCGCACGTTCCACGCTTGTCCCATGTGTGTTGCCTGCTCTCCCTCTCCCTCTCTCTCTCTCTTTCTCTGTCTGTTTATCTCGCCAGCGCTGCGTCTTTTTTATGAGCTTTGTCGGGCTTTGATGTTAATTACCCTGTAACAACGACTACGTCGACGACGACGACGACGAAGAGAACGCTTGCTGCCACGTCCCCACCTCCAACGCCCACATACACATAATCTCTCTTTGTGTTGCCCGCGGGCGAAAGCAAGCATCGCTTGCCGCTTGGTAAACAAAACAGCAGCAACAGCAGCAGCAGCCAGCAGCAGTTGCTCTCTCCCTCTTCCCCTCTCTCTCTCTCTCTCCCTCTCTCTTTCCCTATCTTCCTCTGCCCTGCTCTGCTCTGCTGCTGGCCGAGATTATCTCCAAGGACCTATAAATCCAGTCATTAAAGTCAAAGTCACAAGACGTTGCCGGCTTATCAGCGTCGCCAGCGCTGGCGTTGCCAGACTGTGCGACATAATAAAATTAAGCTGAAATACGATGAGAGAGAGAGAGAAAGGGGGAAAGTATAACGGGAAGGGAAGAGGGAGAGAGAGGAGCAGAGGGGCAGATAGTGCAAGTGTAGGTATACCCTGTAACGAATTGTGAGCAGGGGGAGGAGTCAAACACACTGTGTTTAAGTTAGGTTGGTAAAGATAGGTTGGACTATGTTTGGAGAGACGAGTTCTTCTATGTACAGAGAGAGAAAGGGAGAGAAAGAGAGAGAAAAGAGAGAAAGAGAGAGAGAGATAGAGAGAGAGAAAGAGAGAGATATAGAGTTATAGATAGATTAAGATGGATAAAAAGGGATAAAGAGAAAAATAGTGCAAGTAAGAGAATGAGAAAAAGAGAGGAAGAAAAAGAATGACAAAGGGAGGGAAGAGAGTATGAAAGGTAAGGAAAGAGGAAGAAGGACAGGCGATGACAAAGACAGAGAGAGAAAAATAGAAAGTGAGAGAATGTAAGAGAAAGAGGGAGGCGGAGTATGAGAAAACGAGAGAAAGAGAGGCACAGGGGAAGTGGAAGAGAGCAGAATATAGGATTATATGTTTAGTAAGTGAGAGAAATATATAAATAATTCATTGTTATTCTTACTCAGCCGCTTTCTCTCTTCTGTTCTCCCTTCTCTTTCACTCTTTTTTTCTCTTCTTTCTATTTGGCAATACATTTTGCTCGCTTTCTGTCTTTCTAGCTATCTATTTTTCTTTTGCTTTCTCCATCTCTCATCTTCGATACCTATTGTTGTCTCTCTTTCTATCTCTCTCTCTACCTTTTTCTATCTCTCTCTGTCTCACTTTCTCTCTCTCTCTGTCTGTCTCTGTCTCTTTCTCTCTATGTCTTATCTTCTTCTGTATATTCAACTCTTTCACTCAATCTGTATTTATCTTATCTCTTATCTCTATCTATTTATCCATCTAATTTCTTGTTCTTCTACTTCTCCTCTTCTCCATCCATCCATTCATTTTCTATCTACATGTCTCTCCTTTACATTCCACCCACTTACAGGGTATCCCGCAGTCATGTTAGTCTTATTTATATCATCTTCTATTTTACGCTTTGTTCGCATTGCACACACGTAGTTGGCACTTTGCGGTGTTGTTGTCTGCACGAGTGTTGCCAGATGGTTTTCTTCATATGTGCTTGTGTGTGTGTGTGTGTGTGTGTGCAAGTGAGAGGTACGTATTGTCAGTGGCCGCCCCTAACTCCCATACCTTCCCTACCACAAGTTTGTCGGCACTTGATGCGTGCAAAACATATGCAAAGAATTTCCTCAGTTGCTGTGTCTGATTAAAGTCGTATTTAAGTTAAAGGGGGAGAGAGCAGCTAATTAGTTAATGTTATTTAATGTTTAATATTATAATGTTACATGTATATATATTTGTCAGCATATGTACATAGACATATATTCCTGATCTGTGCAGTATTAAAGTCGTTTCTGTGACTGTTTAGTTTTTCTTTCTTTTGGTAATGAATTGAATTGAAGTTTTATTATTGTACAATATATTGAAGCATACCATATATCGTATTATAGGCACAACACTTACTATATAGTAAACTTAACTAGAAGTACGACTCTTTTAAGAACTGTAGATATCTTAGTTTTATATAAGAAACTCACAAATCCTTCAATAAGCTATAAAACTATTTCCAAATATAGTTTATTCTTTGGCCATAAAATGTTTAGAAAGATTTCTTTGCAATTTCTGCCCTTTGCTCTATATGTCTCTCTCTCTTACTCTGTCTCTTTCTCTCTCTATCTCTTACTCTTTCTCTTTCTCCATCTCTTTATCCTTTTTCTCTCTCTCTTTCTCTCATTGCCCCCCCTCTCACACTCCCTCTCTGCACTTTTCCACTGCACAATCAGTGGCATCATCTCGTTTCTCTGTATATAAATCAAGTGCAAATAAGGTTGTCAGCATAAGACACCGAGGCAAAAGAAGAAGTTAATACAAGTCCGATATTTGACCTTTCTGCACTTGTTCTTCTTCATCTTCATCTTCATCTTCTTCTTCTGCTTTTACTGCTGTTTCTGCTTGCCACATTGATTGCTGATCTCGGGCACTTCGATTATGTCAGTTACAAAGCGTCGCCTTAAGCCAAATTTGTTGAAGGGCAAACGAGGCCAATTGGCAGCAAGAGAGTGGGTGGGGGAAGTGGACACAAAGCACTCACACTCACATAGACACACACACACACACACACACACACACACACACACACTGAGACAGCCGCTTCGGGAATCCACTTAACCCACAGGGCGAACGGACTCTATTAAAAATGCTTCGAAATGCGCTTAACATGCGAATGTTTTGCAAATAAATCTCCATATGTGAGTTGACAGCGCACCCCCCGTCCCCCCTCCCTGCCTCCCCCTACCTTCTTCTGCATCTCCCCAGCGGACCTGTAAGCAAACTGTGGGGGGGTAGTGCTGGCTATGGTATGTGGGCACCCTGCAGTGTTGCCTCCTTCTCATTGTTAGCTTTAAAAAAGTCTGTGAATTATTTTTAAAACTTCCAAAATTGGCAAAATTTGAGCAAATTTTAATAAGATTTCCTTTGGGAATGCTTTTTTTTACATTTCTTTTATATTTTATTGTTAATTTTCAAGAATGTGCATGTTTTTTTATATGTTATTTCTAGCTGTAAATAAGCAGGAGACAAATTGAAAAAAAGCAAAAAAAATAAATTAAAAATAAATAAAATAAATGTACATATAAATTGATTCACTTTGAAAACTGAACCAAGTGTCTTTATGTATTTATATTAGATATATTTATATATATTTCATTTCTTGTTGTATTTGTTTTAATTCTTAGTTTGCTTAGCATTTAAATTCTCTTAAGTCTAGCCAGAAAAGGCCAGCTTGTAACTCATTTTACTTCTTGCTTTCCTTTTCTTACTTGAATTTTTTTGTGCTCTTTGTGCACTTTTTAGTGTTGGTTAACGCTCTTTAAAAATAGCTACATATGCTCTACACAATAGACAAAAAATACAGCTTAAAAGGGGAAGCAAAAGTACATCATAAACTAGCCTTAAAATAGCTAAATGCGCAGCACTTCTTTAGACTTTTGTTCACATTTTTTTTTTTGCTGTTTTTCCACTGAGAGATTTTCGTTTGAGAGTTGTGTTGCAGTTGTTGTTGTTGCTGCTCTTGTTGTTGCTTGTGTTGTTGTTGTTGCTGTTGTTCGCTTAAAAGCCATAAATAACTCATGTGCCGTTTGCTTATTTCGACTGCTGTCGATAGTTATCGGCAGACAAAAGTGGAAAGGCAGGCAAGTAAAGAGCAAGGGAGAGAAGGAGAAAGAGAGAGAGAGAGGGAGAGAGTGGTATAGAGAGAGAGAGAGGGAGAGTAGTTGCCCCATTGCTTGGTCAGCAGCTGCCAGAAGTCACAAGACGCGACTAAAGTTCCGTTGCTTGCCTTAAGTTTTTCTTCTTTTGGAACTAAAAAAATGCCACATGACTTTAATAAAAGTGTGGCCAGGGGTAGCTAGCGAAAAGAAGGGGCAGAGGAAGAGGCAGAGGGAGAGGGAAAGGGAAAGGGAGACAACGCTGCAGACTTGAAGCGAGTTGTGATTTGCACTAATTTGGCCCATGTTGCCTGTCAAATTGCGATGCCATGTGTGGGTGTCATTAATGTCAGCCCTGGCTACACCCCCGCCCTGAAACGAAACTCATCAATTGTGCGAAAGACAAAGGCGACACAAAAAGACACTAAAGAGCGCGCGTGTGTGTGTGTGTGTGTGTGAGTCACTCAGGCAGTTGCAGACAGAGAGACGACTCATTAATGCCACTCATCAAAACTATAACTAATGCCAGGGGTGGAGAGCAGAGGCAGAAGCAGAGGCAGGGGGTCAGATGAATATTGTGACACTATAAATAAGCAGTGTGTGAGTGCGAGTGGGATAGCTAGACAGGCGTGTGTGACACTGGCTGACAGGCTGTCGCGGCTGCCCGTCGATGCCGAGGCCTCGTCCTGACTGTCTGCCTGCCTGCCTGCGTGTCTCCCCTGCCTGCCCTGGCCCGCCCTGCCTTGCCCTGATTTGCTCGTTTGTCCTTTTGCGCCTTTCTGCGCGTAAATTGCTGCTAATTTTGTTTATCGCAGGACAATTATCCAAGTGAACGAGCTGACAAATGAGCCGAGCTCACACCAACACACATGTACGTCGCTCTGCCCTGTCCCACTCTCTCTCTCTCCCCCTCTCTCTCTGTGTGCGTCACTGCGTGCCTGCTTTTTGAGTTTGGCGCTTAAGCTGCTCAAAAGCATTGCCTACTTTTAAGCGCAGCTCTGCCTGCCTGTTGAAAATTTAAAATGTATATTTTTCTTTTATCTTTATTATTATTAAGTCATACGGGGAAAATCCAATATCCCCTTTGTGTCCTTTTTATCTATTAATTCTGCCCATTTTAGGCGCGCCGGCTAACTAACTATAGTTAGCGTTATCTATTTTGTTTTTATGGTAAATCTGTATTTTTTTTTTTTATTTATTTTTTTTTTTTTTAAACCATGTCCTCCCCCGGGATTCGAACCCCTGTATAATAGTCAAACGCCACAGACGAATCATCTACAGGGGTCGGCTGTTGAAAATTGTGTCGCTGCATTAAAATCACTGCCTACTTCTGAGCGCAGCTTAGCTCCGAGTCCTGCACTTGCACAATAAAAGCCTTTGCCTACTTTTGTGCAACATGCAGCACACACACACATGCACATACCCCCACACACATGTGTGTGTGCCTGCATGTCCTCCTGTGTCTGCCTTCCTCACTCTCTCTCCATTTCAATTTTTCAGCCTGCCGCCTGAAAGTATGCAGCAGTTTTAAAGCGATTTGAATACCAATGCGCTTGAACCAAAACACGTTCGCATCTTTATCCAATTATGAATTTTTGTCATTACGTTCCTTCATTCGTTCGTTTTGGGGCCCATCCATGGCAATCCCAGCAGTCACGACTCCCCCCACTCCACCTCACCCCTCCTCCCTTGCTGCCGTGGAGGAAAAAGCGAACGCAAAAATCTCATTATGATTTCATTTCGTTCAAATGAAGCGCTCGTGCTGTGGGGCCCTGCCAGGCTACCGTCCAGCTGGGTGTCCGGCCGTGGGTAAGGGGGAGGTAGTGTAAGAAGGCGGGGGAAAGGGGGGCTGGCTTAGAGGGTGTTGTGTGTGTCGCATGTGTTGCCAACCGCTTGTTGTTGTTGTTGTTGTGCTGTCCTGCAATTGGCGCTGCAAAAAACCAACAACTTGACTTTGTCTCCCTGCCCCTCTGCCCTCTGCTGCCGTCCCTCCTTCTCCTACTGCTGCTGCTCTCCCGCTGCTGTGCCATCGTTATCCCAGCTTGTGCCCTGTGCTGTGCTGTGTCCCGTTATCCTCGTACTGGCGACTGCTCCCCGTGCGCTGCCGTGGACAACGGATAAGGCGATAAATTTATTTTAAAATAAAATTTACTTTCCCACTGCTGCGGCGACTGTTGATATACCCTGTAAGTGGTATGTGCTGTGTTGATGGGGTATGTGCGACTGTAAATTGATGTGAGGTAATGAGGAGGAAGGGGTGCATATTAAGAGAGGAGCTACGGGGCTGTTTAGTGTTTATTCTAAGAGCAACTCTTTTTGACAAGCTAAGTATTTTAAAATAAATAAAGAACAAATACTAGAAATACCAAATACTGAAAAGGCCAAAAAAGAGAAATACTAGTTATACAAAAAATAATATAAAGCGTAGAATGTTTTGGCATTTGCTTATTGTAAATTGTTTTTTTCTATTTTTAAACACTTTTAGTATTATTTCAGTAATATTGTAGTATTTTGTTATTTTATATTTAGTATTTTATTTAGACTCCACACATGTTGAGACATTGAGACTGTCAAAACTACGCAAACAAGTGTGGGAATTGTATTTTTTAAGAAAATTAATCAGTATTTTTGAGCAAATATATTTTTGTAGTATTTTTTTAACATTTGAGTCGACAGTAAATTGCAAATAGACTCAAAACTAGGCCAATGTTTGTAAATAATCAGAAATCACATTGTATTTTTCATATTTTAGTAATTTTTTTGGTATTATTATTGGAAAGTTATATGGCATTTTATTCAATTTAGTATATATGTGTAGTGTTAATCGAAAAGTACATGGTATTTCTTAAGATTCATTTTGTTTTTGTGGTATTATACAAAAGTCACATGGTATTTTATACACTATAGTATTTTTTGTGGTATTTAATCAAAAATCATATTGTATTTTTAATTTTTTAGTAATTTTTGTGGTATTATTCGAAGTTCACATGGTATTCTCTTTAGTATTTTTTGTGGCATATACTAATAAATCACATTATATTTTATTCACTTTAGTATTTTGTTGTGGTATTTTTTTGTCACTTTGTTAATTTTTCACCTATTTTCATATGCACTTCTTTACAGGGTATCCCACTGGCGACTCCCATAGCTTCTCTGCTCTGCAGAGATTCGCTTTCTTCTTTTTTTCTATATTTTCTTTCTTATTATTGTTGTTGCTGTTTAATTTTGTTTGCTTTGCTTTGCTGCGTGGTCGCCCTGGCCTGCCCCTGCCCCTGACTCTGTCCCTGCCCCGCTCAGTCGCTGTCCGCCTTTGTCGAGCTGCTCTTTAAATATGTATTTTTTTCCCTACTTATTGCTGTTGTTGTTGTTGTTGTACCTTCTGCTTACCTTAACGGCAAAAAAATGTGCTGTTGCTTTTGTTATTATTATTGCCGTTGTTGCTGTTGTTGTTGCTGTTGTTGCCCGTTGTCCTGTCGTATTTAAATTAAAATGTTATTTATGTCAGCTGTTTGATTTCTTAACTTGCCGCCGTATGCCACACCATCTGCCCCGCCCCCTGCCCCAGCCACCTGGCAGTGTCTACACGCCCCCTTATCTACCCTGCGGCACATTATTTTTCTCTCATTTTTCTCGGCATTTTTATTTTCTTTCTCCTTTTGTATTAGAATATCGCCGGGCAAAATAAGCAGCTTAGTTAGTGTTAAACGGCTGGTACTGATGCGTAAGGTCGCTGGGGAGTAGAGGGGGGCGTGCAAGAGGGTAGCTTGATAAGTTTATGTGGGTCGTTGTGGAGGAGCGTCACTGCAAAAGTTGCAACTCATTTCCTTGAAATATGCAAGCAATGTTTCTCCCGAGAGAGAGACAGGCATAACACACAGTTGTGTGTGTGTGTGTGTGTGTGTGTGTGTGTGTGTGTCACTCCTTTTTTAGAACACTGACTAAGTAGAGCAACTTGCGACAAAGTGCAAAGTAAGTTGGCACAACGTTTAACCTGTAGCCGTGTGAAAGTCTTTGTTGGGCATTTCTTTTAAGTTTTTGCTAGAAATTCTTAATTTTAGTACAAAATTATTATTTATATATATAAAAACAAACAAAAGTGAAAAGTTCACTTATGCTACAAAGAACAACCTGTAAATATATAAAACATCACATAAAATATCATGGGAACGTGCAATTAAGTTAGAATAAGACACTACAACAACTTCGAAAAAGGTTTGAAGAAACAACCACACGAGTTACTCATTAGGTTATATGAATATATACAATTATATATATATTTTCTAATGGAGCATGCGCTGCATTATAAGACAACAAAACACCAATAAATGCTGTAATCTTGGATAGCAAAGGGACTTGAATAACTTCTTATTTGAAGGAAATGTAGACATTGAAGACAGCTTAGTATATGCCAAAGACATGAAGCTATATCTTTTATATGTCGCTAACAATTCGACTGGAACAACACTTGACTTGAGTGGCACTCAACATTTGAATTAAACTTAGTCTGCGCATAGTATAAAGAAACCTACATGCCAAATTTGGTATCTGTGGCTCCTATAATAACTGAGATCTCTGTGTTCTAACAGAAAGACGCACATGCCGCAATCGACTCGGCTAGTAAACCTGAGCAAGCATACATATATATACTTAGTGGGGTCTGCCAGGCCTATTTCTGCCTGTTACATACATATGCACAACGTTAGTATACCCTTCTTAGACCATAAGCAATAGTGGAAGGGTATAATTAGTGAGAAGTTTACTTGATCAATTAATTTCCCAGCTTTGCTATTGCCTGCTTTTGAGCGCAGTGCAAAATGCGCTACTATCACACTGCATTGCCTACTTTCCAGCTAAGCAGAAACGAACAAATTGAATAAAATGCATTTGGAGCTCTAATTAAAGTTAGGAAAATTGCAAAAAAAAAACATATCAAATTTGACTTGGCACAAATCGTATTTATTTTCGATTAGTTGCAAATCATAAAGAAATTAGCAGAAAGCAGAGAAAACTGAGAAAGCAGAGAAGGATAAAGAGGAGAACCTTGCATAATGGAGGAGATCTGCAGCAACTATATATGTATGTGTGTGACTGTGTGTGTGAATTCTATAACTTTTCAGTGTGTGTGTGTGCATGTGTTATATATGTGTGTGTGTCATGTGTGCGTGTGTGTGAGTCACATCTCTCTGAAGCTTTTATTGCCGACTGCTTCAACAATTTTGCTATCATTTTATTGTATTTTGTTGTCTTCCTTCATTTGTTGTTGTTGTTCTTATTGTTGTTGCTTCATTTGTTGTCTTCCTCTTGAGAGGCTTTTGTCGATTTCTGGCTGACTGGGCCTCAGCTCAGCTCAGCCATTTTCCCCATTGCTTTTCTTATTTCTTATTTATTTTTTGTCGTGTTTTCTTTGCTCGCTTTTATTTTTATTTGTTATTGTCACCGTGTGCGTGTGTGTGTGTGTGAGTGCCGACTCCGACTTGCTTCTGATTGGACACATCACACACGCACACACGCACACACGCACACACGCACACACACACACAGCGTAGCACACCCGCATTTCATATGCGACACACACACACACACACACATACACTGAGGCAAGCACATGGCCATTCCGTAGGCTCCACCCACCGCACTGCAAGATTCGGTCGCTTTATATATATGTATGGTATATAAGCATCCCCCTGCCCCCTGCCCCTGCCACACTCAGCTCCCACGCTCAGGCTGTTGCCTACACAATGGTCTTGTGTGTAGGTGGGTGTGTGTGTTGGTAAAAGTGGGCGTGTGTTTGGTTAGGGGGCGCGCCAATAGAACAGATAAATCGATTCCATTTTGGCTTTCAGCTTTTTCAGCTGCTGCTGCTGCTCCTCATTGTTGTTGTTGTTGTTGTTGTTGTTGTTTAAGCTGCAAAAATTGTTGTCTGTTGCATAACTTTTGGGGGCTGGCTCTGACTGTGTGTGTGTCTATGCGTGTGTGTGTCTGTGTGTGTTGGCCAAAACGTTTTTGCCATTCGAATGATTTGGCGACTGCAGACGATGCTCGCGTTGCTGCACTTCTCTCTCTTTCTCTTTCTCCTTCTCCTCCTTCTCCTGCTGCTGCTGCTCATTCGCAACTTAATCCTTACCCCCTTCTGCTGCCAACACCTTTGGCTGTGCCACGCCCCCTGCCTGCTGCACCTCCTCGAAAGTTCTCGTAGCACTAATTTAGCATTCCATAGCCACATTCAAGTGAAGCACAAACACGAAGCCACGAAGGCTTAATGCGATCAGCGGCAGCGACGCCATCTTATGCGAGTGCACTGCAAGAAATGCAGGGAAGACTTTAATTTATTTAACTAATATTGACTAAGCTACAAAATGAACAATAATAGCAGAAATAATTAAATATAAGTAAATTGATTTATAAAAATTGAAAACAAAAATGGAATATAAAAAAATGTTTTTAATTTCTTAGATTATTTATTAGCTAGCAATTTTTCTAATATTAAATACGCATTATATATACAAAACATACATATTTAACTTGATATGTATTCAGTGTAGTGTAGTATAGCAATTTGTTAAATAATAAAGAACGTGTAAGAAAGAAATTTCTAAAATCAAAACGGGTCTGCATACAAAAACCTGAATTTCGGCCGATTGTTCCTATGGTAGCTATATGTTATATTAGTTCGATTTTGATGAAATTTTTTATGCATATTAATTATATGAAAAAAGTGCGATGTAGTAAATTTGATTGCAATATCTTGACAAATAACAAAAATTGGCCGATAGTTTGTATGACAGCTATACGATATATCGGTGCGATCTGGCTCGTTCCGACTTATTTACAGTTATAAGTGCAGTTATAAGCAGCATGTGTGCCAAGTTTCATCAAGATAGCCCTAAAACTGAGAGACTAATTTGCGTTGCAACAGACGAACGGACACCCGGACAGACGGACAGACGGACATGTCTAGCTCGACTATCCTGTTGATGCTGATTCAGAATATATATATTTATGGAGTCCCTGCAAACTATGTGCAGTGTAATGTTCACAGTTTTCAGTGTAGTGTACGAGCTTAAACGAGCTTTATTTAATTAGCAATTTATTTTCTAATAAAAACATAAGTTCAGTTACAGTTGCATGAACTAGCTACTATATTTCTCTCAGTCTATGACTGTCAAATTTCTCAAAGTGTGGTTAGCATATTTTGTGCATTTAAAGCAATTTAAAGGCTAAATATTTTCATTTTTAACTCTATAATTTCGTTCAGTGCACAACCAACCTATTTTCCTCATTTCACTCAGTTTACTAAGATGTTTTTCGCTGTGCATTCCTGCATTCCTTAGCAATTTTTCTAGCTTTAACCATTTTGAGTTTTGTTTTGTTGCACTGCATTTCGCTCAGTGCAGCTTAGGCCATATCGCAAGGCAGCTGGAGCCGATAATACCAGGCGAGAAAAGTTCTAAAGAGCACGGAAATGATTTCATTACCAGACACGTTCGCCACATCACGTGAGCAGGCTGAGCCTGATCTGAGGCAGGCTGGCAAGGGGAGAAGGGGAAGGGGGGAAGGGCGGGAGCAGCTGTAAAGTGTGTGTGCTCTGCTGTCTTTCTCTCTCTCCCTCTCTCTCTCTCTCTCTCTCTGTTGGCGTGTCACGTACGAAGCTGCGCCCGCACGAAGTGTTTTTATTAAGCTGCCTGAGGGAAGGGGGAAGTACAAGAAACTGGCAGAGGCGGGAGGGAGGGGGTAGGGGTGCTAGGTAGTGGCATTGATTACCAATTCAGCGGTCATCTAATCACGATGAACGTGCCACGTGAGAGAGAATTGAAGAGGGGCAGGGGCAGCTACCGAAATCCGTCAGCTAATTAAAACGCACTAAAGCAAGCGTGTCTGCCCCCCTCAACCCCCCAGGCTGCCCACTTTTTCCCTACCTGCCTTCTCTTGCCTTCCCCCTTCCCTGCATCTCTAACTTCACTAAGCTTCTCTCTTTCACACTCTCTCTTCCTGCATCTTACTCCCTCTCCCATTTCTCTCTTGTGTATGGCATACTTTCAGGCAGCACAATTTATGAACCATAATTTCTATAAGCTAACAACCCCCTCTACCCCCCCCTCCACCACTGCTCTGCGCTTTCGCGACGCCGAGGCTAAGCGACAAATGCGGCGGCAATTTAGTTAATTGCCTGCAATTATCCTAATGAGCGCCTTGCCTGCGCCACTGCCACTGTCGTCGCAGCTCTACCCCTGCCTACCCCCCTTGTCTACTACGCCCCTGCACTAATTGTTGTTGTTGCCACTGTCGCCTGTCGCCTGCCACGCTTGTCGCAAGACATATAAATATGTATCTTGACGGGGGCCCACTAATTGTATTTATGACCCGACAATGTCGCCTTATGCCGCCGATACGGATTTATCAGTAATAATAGATAATGTATAATATATATGGTATTTCTTTCAAATAGATATTATTCGCTATATCTTTAATAATAGATAATAGATAATAGATAGATATGCTATCTCTCATATATTATATCATTCTCTTTGTCTTTACCTGTAACTGTTTGTTTTTTCAGCTCACTTATATCTAATAATTACTCTTTGCTTAACTTCAATTCCTAAGGTATGTCTCAATGTTCAACTTTAGCTCGATCTGTCTGTCTTCCTATTTATACGCATTATTATCTAGCTTATTGTTTGAGTTAATCGCTATTTGTGCCCCGATTATTCTGCTTAGGCACCCTAAACGGAGTTCTAACCAACCATTTCATTAATATTTTAAGACGTTTTCTAATTTATTGAAAGTTTCTGTTATTATTCTTATTTATCTGCAATATTATATAGCTCACAGTTCAAGCTTAGCTTAGCTTTACCACTACCTCAGTTACTCTGGTTAGACTCCTTTGTCTCTTAACGGACTCTAAATTTCCATTTAATTTCCATTTCATTTATAATTCAAGATGAATTCCAATTTATTTATACAGTATTTGCTTGTATTCTCATTTATCTGCAATATTTGTTAGCTCATAGTTTAAGTTTTGCTTTAACTGTACCTTAGTTACTCAGTTTAGGCTCCTTTGTCCCAAAACGGAGTCTAAACCAGCGATTTTAACTATTTAAAGGATGCATTCCAATTTATTTATAGAGTATCTGCCTGTTTTACCATTTATCTGCCATCTTATCAAGCTCACAGTCCAGAATTAGCTTTTACTGTACCTCAGTTATTCTGCTTAGGTTACTTTGTGACAGTACCTTAATGAATTAGGTTACTTTTTATACCCTTCGACTATTGAAAATGGTCAAAAAAGGGTATAATAACTTTGTGCAAATGTATGTAACAGGCAGAAGGAGGCGTGGCAGACCCCACCAAGTATATATATTCTTGCTCAGGATCACTAGCCGAGTCGATTGAGCCATGTCTGTCTGTCTGTCCGGATGTCCGGATGTATGGATGACCAGATGAACACACAGATCTCAGCTATTATAAGAGCTAGAGACATCAAAGTGTGAGCCTTAATCCAGGTCCTTGTGTCAGCTAACAAGGAAGGCGAGCGAGCGCGAAGCACGAGCGCCATCTGTCGGGACTAATTTTAAAGCATGTGCATATGTATTCGTGTACATATATAGGAACATAGGTCGAAGGGTATCCCACTGTCGCGTGCAGCGCGACTGTTGCTTTTCTTACTGGTTTTAGGTTGCTTTTTTTAGGTTATTTTTTTTAGGTCCTAAACAGAGCCTTAGCCAAAGATTTCATGTATACTTCAAAATGTATTCCAATTTATCCGCAGTATCATCTATGTATTTATTTCTTTCAAGCGAGGTTTCCCATGTACATCAAACCGATTCCAATTAATTTCTATCACTATCTACCAGAAACAACCTATAGCCTAAGTTTCTCAAATTCAAAGTCTTCACTTTAGTTAACAACTAGGATTGTCTACTTCAATGTCTATCATATTTTCCAATCTATAACATATGTTTCTCACATGGTTCCCCAGTTAGTAACTCTGCTGCTTCCGCTCTTCACATAATCTACACTTTGCAGCACACTTTCTACAGAAAAGCAGAGTTGCCAAACTCCTCCATATTCCCTTAGTTCATAAGTTTTTCGATCTGAGCTCGTCTTTGCCAGACGGCAAAGTAAATCGATGGAACAACGACGACGACGACGACGACGACGACGTCACAATGTTAGGCAATCATAATGTTCGAGTGTAATTATGGCTAACCACGCCTCCGTCCCTGCACCCTCCCTCCCTTTACCCTTACTGTACCTAAGCTAGCTTTACCCCCTGCTGCTTGCAATAGTTTCCAATCGAAGTTGAAAGTTGCGCGGTGAATGCAATTTAGGCAAATTTGATGATGTCTATGGGACAGACACACACACACACACATGTAAACGCACACACGCACACATGTGGCATGTGGTATGTGGCATGTGGCAAGTGACATGTGGCTTGCCGTTAGTCAAGTCGCTGTCGCGCTGTCTCGTGTCTTGAGCTCTTCCGGCCCAAATGACATGCCATTTAATGTTAAACTTTAATGTTTTCTTGTAAGTGAAGCCATAATTTTGTCACGGGCGCCCAACGTGGCCACCAGGGGGAGACCTAAAAGTGGAGCAAACACACACACAAACACACACACAGGCAGCAGCAGCAGCACAGGTGGCATTATTTACGCACTGCCACGAAAATAGTCTTTCTACCCCGCATTCACTTCAACTTTCCGTCTCCCCACTGCTGTTGTTATTTATAAGGCAGCGCGGCAAGAACGGTAACGACCTCATGAAATAATGCGCCAAGTGTTTTATGCCATAATATTTATATCCCTGCTCTGCCCTCCCCTCTGCCTGCCTGCTGTGGCGTCTGCTTTCATTATGGAAATCGCATCGCGGATTTGCCAAATGTTTGTGCGATCATTTGTCATCCTTTTTTAGCGCCTGCTTTTCCACGACTTTTCACACACTTTCACCCGCCACTCGCTCAAATTATTGAAAATTTTTTGCTGCCACATAAATGATATATGAGCAGGGGTGAGTGAGAGAGAGAGAGAGAGGGGAAGTGAGTGAGAGAGAAGGTAGACAGACGTGTGCCACAGGCCGACAGCAATCTCAGACGGCTGAGCTTGTGGCAGAACTAAGATGAATACATTGGCATGAGCTGCCTATAGTTGTGGCACATACTCCCTCATACACACATATGTATATACAGGTACACACATACACACACACACAGGCATACACACACAGACAGGCACAGGCACACACATTTGTTTTTATGGCCAAGCCGCGGCACTTGGGGCGACACTTGACGAGCATCTGGAGATGGAACTGCGAACTGCAATCGCTTGATTGATCGATCTATCGCACTGGGATTTCAACTGCAGACAGCGTAAGAGCAAGACAGAGAGGGTAGTGTAGCAAAAGAGAGAGAAAGAGAATGAGATGGAGGTGGGTGGTGTGTGGACAGGTGGACGCCTGCTTTGTCTAAAGTGCAAATTCTTTTGTTTTTCTATTTTCTCTCTCAAGGGGAATTGTGTTGAGCGAGTTGCTGCAAATTTACGGGAATTTGAAAGAGCTGAACCACATCTATCAGGCACATATTGAATATGTGTAGTATGTGCAGACCTATTGTTTATTTATATGCAAAGAATATCATGAATATCAGAAGAATATGTTGCTAGACTTTCTTAACTTGGCATGCTACTAATCAAGAAGTTGTTACAGCTTTCTTCAAAACAAGCACAAAAGCAACAGTCGTGTGTGCTCGACTGTGACATACCCACTATCCAACTGACCACAAGGATTTCTTAACAAGTGAACTACCATGTTAAGCGCAGTTTGTGTTGCATACTGTTTGGGGCGCCTTGGAATACAGTACCTTCTTATATGATTTCTTAATATCTTCTATGTTAATTATTCGTTCAAAACTCAATTTTCAGACTGACAGACTGACAGACTGACAGACAGATAGACGGATAGACAATCAGATAGACAGACAGAGAGACAGACAATATCAACTCGGCTGTTGATGCTGATCACGAATATATTATATTATACAATATATACTTTGTGGTGTTTGCCACGCCTCCTGCTGCCTTTTACATTTGCGATAGGAACACTGCGATAGTACCCTGCTACTCTATGGCTAACGGGCATAAGTTTCATCAAAATTCATGCCAGTTCTGTTGCCTTTAAAGTCCTCTTTAAGAGGCAGTCAAATCTTTAACTGTCGGACTACTTTAAAATGAGTTTTATTGACCTGCCTCAACTCTCTCACTCTCTCTCTCTCTCTCTCTCACTCTCTCTCACCATCTATCTCTCTCTCTCACTCTCTCTCTCCGCCCTCCTCCTCATTTTCTGCCGATCTTTAAGTTACTTTTGCGTATTGCGTTCAACTAAACTGAAGGTTACGCAACTTTTCACTCATTAAAACACCAAAAAAAAGCACAGGCAGAGAAGGGTTAAAGTCGCCGCTGTTGTTGTTATTGTTGTTGTTGTAGTTGTTGTTACTGCCGCTCGCACAGCTCTTTGGGGCCGGCTGCAAAGTTTGTTTCGAGACAAAGTTTCGTTCGTCTCGCCAAACAGTCGACACCCCTCCGCCTTCCCCCTGCCTGCTAGCGCTTGAAACAGCTGTTGATCAGCTGATGCGGTCGACGGCGGCAGAAGTTGCCTCGTTTCCCCCGTTTTTGTCGAGCAACTGAGCGAGAAAGCGAGCAACAGAGAGAGAGAGAGAGAGAGAGAGAGAGAGAAAAAACTTGCTTCATATTATTTTATAGGCCGTTCCGTCGCCAAAGTTCCCAACAAAAACAGCAACAACAACAAGAAGAAGAAGTAACAACAACAAACAACAACAAACTTTTGACAATACCTAATTGCAAACTTTTTGATATCGCGAGTGGGCGTGGCACTGATGCTGCCCGCCCTGGCGCGCTTTAAAGAGTTGCGTGCCTGGCCTATTTTTTTTTCCCAGCTCTCTCTCTCTCTGTCTCTATCTCTCTCGCTCTGGCTTAGACGCAAGTGATAACATTTAGTGCGTCGCAAAAGTTTGCAACACTTTTTTTTTTTTTTTTTCGTTCGTTTTTCGCTTTTTGCTTTTTGTTTTTTGAAACTTCACGACGGCGGCTTTTATAGACCTCAGAAGTTTTCTGTTTGTGTTTTTGAAAAGTTCCTCAATTCGCTGGTTCCGGGTCTGCCTGCAAACTGGGCAAGTCTAGAGGGGCTGCAGGGGGCGAAGAAACTTTTCGGGAAGTGCGTGTGCAAAGTTTTTCAAATGGGAAAAATCAATAAAAGTCGTCGAGAAAAGTGCGTGCATTAACGTGTTGAGTGAGGGCAGTAGATTGCAATGCTAGTCTGGTATTGCCAGTTGCAAGAAGGTGTCAAGCTGGGTATAAGTTATAAATAAATAAGTATAGGTTAGGGCAGAGGATGCATGGCAAACTTAGGCAGTGTAGGTGCTTGGGACATTGGGATCTGCACATTATGGTAATGCACTTTTGAAATCAGATCGGATTGGAAAAGGTACTGTATACAGGAAGATTTCTATGGTCTTTGCGAAGGTTAAGAGGTAGGTTAAGAAGGTTATGAAGAGTAAGATTCAGAGTAAGATTCTGAGAAAGATTCAGAGAAGATTAAGAGGAAGATTCAGAGTACGAGTCAGAAGAAGATTCAGAGGAAGATTCAGAGGAAGATTCAGAGGAAGATTCAGAGGAAGATTCAGAGGAAGATTCAGAGGAAGGTTCAGAAGAAGATTCAGAGTAAGATTCAGAGTAAGATTAGGAATAAGATTCTGAGTAAGGTAAAAATCAAGAGTAAAGTTATTTCACTTAAATAGTTTTTTTATATTTTTTTCACGCACTCTGCATAATTTTTCATTTAAAATTAAGATTAAGAGTTAAGTTATTTCTTTCAATTTAATTTTCATATTTCTTTTTTATTCAAGCATTTTGAATTGTTTTTAATTTACAGTTTCATTTGGCTTAGTTAGCTGGAAATATTAAAAAAGTTGAAATACACTTGTAAAACTAAGCTCACTTCAAAATAGTGTTGAAAAACAGTTTAGCTGTCCCTTGAAGTTGGCTGCGCTTGACACAAATTTAAAGTAAAAAGCCTAGGAAGGAAGCAGTCTCTTTTAAGCAACTTTGCTGAGCTCTTCTCTACTTTCCCTTCACCCTCCCCTTCCTCTTCATCCCCTTCTCCCCCATCTCCACTCCTTCACTAAGTTTTCAACTAATTACTTAAAAATGTTAAAAACCTTAACCCGTTACTAGCCACTTAATGGAATACTTTCAGCTTGGACTTACCTGAACTTGTTGCCTTTCCTTTCCGCACGTTGAGTTCAAAGTTCATTGCTCGACCCACACACACACATACACATACACTCACGTATACTGGGGCAATATTTTGTATAAATTTGTTGCTTAAAACTGGCATAAGTTTAATTTTTTTGCGACCCCTCTCTTTCCCCTTGTACCTCTCTCTATCTTGCCGCCGCCTTTGCCAACTTTGGCTCAAAGTTTGTTTGCTATCTCTTTCGGCTGCTCCCGCTTTCTATAGCCATCTCACTCTCGCGCCCGCCAAGTGCCTGAGTAAGTTACTTAGTAAGTTGTTGTGTGGTCGGACATGGCGGGGGGGGGTGGTGGTTGCTTGAGAGGGGCAAGGGGAGGGTTGCGTGGCACGTTTAGTTTGGCCGTACGCAAAGTTCGCTTTCGCAGTTACTTTTCGTCTTCTTGAGCTTTTCAGCCATTTTCATTCATTTTCAGTGTCAAGGTCGCTGGGAAGTTTTCTTTCTGGTTCTTCCTCTTCTTCATCTTCTACTTCTCCTTCATCCGGCACTTCTTCGTTGGCTTCTTAGAGTTGGCTTAATGAGCGCTAAAAAAGAAAGAAACAACAATAAAAGTTGTTGCCACATTGATGAAAGTCACGGCAAAGCAGGGTACTACCTAGGTCAGTGTGCTAGGTAGGGTTAGCAGTGAGTTAGGCTGCTGGTAGGGTTAGCTTTTTAGCTGTACCCTTTAGGTTGCTGTAGGGCTAGCTGCTGTAGCTGTGGCCTGTAGGGTGCAGGTAGGGTTAGCAGTTGGTGCAGTACCCTATGGGTTGCTAGTAGGGTTAGCAGTTGTAGCTGTACCCTGTAGGGTGCTGGTTGCGTTTGCAACTATAGCTGTACCCTACAGGGTGCAGTTGTAGCAGTAATCTGTAGGGCGTTCATATGGTTAGCAGTTGGTGCAGTAATCTGTAAGGTGCTGGTAGGGTAAGCAATTTCAGCTTTACCCTGTAGGGTGCTGGTAGAGTTAGCAGTTGTAGCTGTACACTATACACTATATGTTGCTGGTAGGGTTGGCAGTTGTAGATGTTCCCTATAGGGAGCTGGTTGAGTTTGCAACTATAGCTGTACCCTATAGGGTGCTGGTGGGGTTAGCTGTCGTAGCTGTACGTCTAGCTGCCTCTGCACCCACTACCTCACTTTTTATGCCACTTGGCCGCAGTCCAGTTTCCACATGCTGTTTCCTTTGCCTTTGTGCCTCAACAAGTTGAAGCTGGCGCAACAAGGACAACAAAGTGCGGGGACATAATCAAGAGGAGATTATGTAATTAGTCTGCAGCTGATTGATGAGTCCTGGCAGCGCTCCATCTCCAGCTACGCCTACGACTGGGGCAATCAGGCCGGCAGGCCGGCAGGCAGGCGGGCCTGCGATAAAATTTAAATATCTCCACAAAGGCGTCGCTCCCTGCCGCACTAGCCCAATCTCTTCCCCTTCCCCCCACCACCACCTCTTTGGCCGACTGCCAGCGTTCATTTTGCGGACGGTAAACAAACAAATAAAAACAAGATTTCCCCCCAGCAGCGGCAGCAACAGCATCATCCGAGTAGCTCATCAGCAACAGCAGCAGCAGCAGAAGCCATCAACCAACGGGGTTGGGGTAGATGGAGGAGCAGGAGGGGATTGGCTGGCTCATCCACTTGTCTGTAGAATGTCACAAAAGGCAGACGGACCGAAGGCAGAAGGACCGAGCTGAGGCTGGAGCCGTGCTTTGTCCGGTAAACTTTATTAAGGATATGCAAATATCCTTAATTCGAAAATGATTTTTAATAGGATCGAATGGAATTAGTTTATTACTTTTAATGAATTTTTTATGTCGCCGCCAGAGAAGCAGCAGCAGCAAGAGCTTTTGTTGTGGGAGATAGAAAAAGAGAGAGAAAGAGAGGGGAAGAGGGAGAGGGAGTAAAGGCAGCTGAAAAAGCCAATCACGTGGTTAAGCCAAGGCGGCCGTGTCCAAGCAAGACTAATGGTCGTCTCAGCTTACACACAAACACACTCTCTCTCTCACACACACACACACACTTACACACACACACACACACTTTTACACTCTCACACTCACACTAGCTCGCCCGTTCGCCCTTCTTCTCTTGGCAGCGTGCGACTAATTTGCTTGCAGATGATTTATTGATTTAAAGCCTCCACTCCCGCCCCCTCTTCCACTGAGCCACGCCCTCTTTGCGTCCAGCCATTGTGCATTGTTTATTTTGATTTTATTTTCATTTATTTCTTTTTGTATACTTCTTGAGCGGCTAATTGACTTTTTTTCATTCCACCCAAAAGAGTTTTTACCACATTTGCTGCTTCTACTTCTTCGACTTCCTTCTCTCTGCTTCTTCCTCTATTTCTTTCTCTTCTTCTACAACTTCGTTTTCGTCTTTTATGTTTTTTGGGTTTCTCTTCAAGTGCGGTAATTAAAAATTGTCGTAAATCAGCCTTCGACGAGCGTATCGTTGCCAAATGGGAGCCCTGCGCCACCCCACGTTGGGCGCCCAAACGCATAACTTAAAGCGAAAATCAGTTTGTCATTTACTTTGGAGTAGCTTTAAAAAGGAAACTGTTGGATTTTAATGATTTTGGGCGGTGGGTGAAGGAATCTTAAAGTAAGTAGGTAGTACAGGTATAGCTGAAAGTTCTTTTTCACGGGGGGGTAAGGGCTCTAGCCGAGCCATGAGGCTGACTAGGTTAAGGTGCGCTCCACGAAGGTTGTAGATGGTATTATATTAATAAAGATAACTAGAAAGAACTATAGTTCAGTTTTTATTTCAAGAAGCAGAAGGTAGCGAGTAGATGGTAGTGTTTGGAATTAGGTGATAAGAAAGAAGATGGTTTGTAAAAGGTACTGCGTAGAAGATGATGTAGTGTTGTGTAGGATAGTCCCTATTTCAGGGAGAATAAGGTAGCAAGTAGATGTTAGTCTGTATGGTGATAAGAAAGAAAGTGTTGCTAAGAACGTAGTGCTAAGAAGGGGGTTCTTAAAAGGTAGTGCAGAGAAGGTAGCGCGAAATAGGCAAGTGTGAGATAGTTACTCTTTCAGGGAGAGTAAGGTAACAAGTATGTACATGGTAGTGTGTAAGAATGGTGGTGATAAGAAAGAAGGTGTTGTGCTGAGCTCAGTGCATAGAAGGTAGCATGAAAAAAGCTGAGGTTTTGTTAGCTAAAACCCTTGAATGTTGTTTTAAATTCCAAAAACTAGTGCAACAAGTAACTGAGCTCTATTTTTGTTATATAATATCATGTAAATCAAAGTTGTAGTCAACGGGGTAATGACGAGCTACAACGGATCGCAAAATGCGACAAATTGGGAAATGCTAGTGAAAAGTCTAAAAGTATACATACATCTTGTTAAGGGGGATGAGAGATGGTGGAGGTGTACTGCAGCATTTTGTTGATTTTACCAAAATTCATTTGAAGAGAAATTAGATATTTTATTATGCTCGGCCAAAGCCAAGCAAATTTGTCAGCTTGCTGAAGGCGGTAACTGAGGGGAGCAAATGAAGTAGGATGACGACAAGGAGGACAATGTAACCAGCTTGGTTTTTGGCCAGTAAGCGTGCTCCTTGTTGTTGTTGTTGTTACTGCTGTCCACAAAACCCAAACACGTATTTTCAATTATTTCCGTGCCAAAGTCGGCGTTGAGCTGGAGACGTCGCCACGAATCGTAGACGAGATGGAGGTGGAAGTGGAAGTGGCAGAGGATTTGTTAGGGATGAGGGTGGTGATCCGACCCGCATCGGAATACCGGGCACACGGTGACAATGTGCAGTTGTTGTCGTTCTTCTTGTTCTTGTTCTTGTTGCTATCGATGAAATATGGCTGCAAAATTGAAGCGACATTTCGTATGCAAAAGGCATAAGAAACAAAAGCCAACACGCCAATGTCCTGACCAGGACAGCAGCAGGACTGCCTTCTTACTTCCTGGGCCACCTCCTGCCACGTCAGCTCGTCAGCGTCTTGTGCTGCCTTCGTCGTCCTCTTCGTCGTTGCCGTCTTGCGCAAAATTTAGTCATTGCAATCTACTTAATCATTTTGGTCAGACTACCCAGACTGAGGGTGAGATCAGGCAAAAGGGGCTTGCCAAGAGGGTAGCGGTAGTTGTGTGTGCCATTTGTAATTGGTAACTGCAGCAGTCGCAGCTATATCCACATCCACATCCACATCCACAGGGCACACTCAGTGAAATTCCTTAATTGTTCCGGTTACCCGCACAATCCATTCTCTGCATTTTACATTTTAACCTCAGAATCTACGACAGGCAAAACCGAGTCCAGGTGCCACTGACACGGCTGACACAACAGCTTGGGTAGGGCAGGGCACCTCTAACCAACTCGCTCTCTTCCTCTTCTCTTTCTGGCTCCTTGTCGCTCGTTTGGCGTTGCCGTTGCCGGGGCCGGGGCCAAAGGTAAACCACAGAAATACAAATCAAATTTTGTTGTGCGGCTAAAAAGCGTTGCGGCCTTCCACGCCCCTCGCTCTACGGACTCCGCCTCTGCCAGGTACCTGCTTTCAAGTCCTTGTCCATGTTGTCCTCGAGCTGCTTGGCAGCGTAGTAAAACTGCGGCTGGGTAAGTGAGTAAGTGCAATAGGAAGGTTGTTGATAGAGCTAGGTAGAGCCAGTTTGGGGAAGAAAGGGTCCTGAAAGAATTAGGTAGAACTAAAGTAGATCAGTTTGGGGAAGAAATGTTGATGATAGAGCTAGGCAGAGCTATGGCAGATCAGTTTGGAGGAGAAAGGGTGTTGCTAGTGCTAGGTATAGCTAAGACAGATCAGTTTGGGTACTTACTGAGCTAGTTAGAGCTATGAAAGGTCAGTTTGGGGAAGAAAGGATGTTGATAGAGGTAGGTAGAGCTAAGACAAATCCGTTTTGGGGGACAAAGGGTGTTGATAGAACAAGGTAGTGCTTTGTAAGATCAGTTTGGAAAAGAAAGGGTGCTCACAGAGCTAGGCAGAGCCATGATAGGTCAGTTTGTGGAGCTTTGGTAGTAGAAACATGTTGCGGACACACATTTTGTTTTTAGTTTTGAATACTTTCAAGTTCGATATGTAAACCTGAAGGGTATTTCCACTACGAATTGGCACTGCGATAGTTTCTCGCCCAGTGCAGCCTGCAGCTTGCATGTGGGTCTGCCCCACTGCATAATGTGTGTGTTCGTGTGTCTGTATGTGGGCTAACTAACTGTGCAGGGTTGTAGCTGTGAAGCTGTGTGTAATATTTCGCAAATATGTTTTATGTGCTCACATTTCGAATCCCTCTGCGAATCTTCTTCAGCAATTTGGAGTTGTTGTTGCTGCCGTTACGCTTCGCCACCCTGGACCCTTTAGCAGGTTGGAGTGTAAGTCTGTTCGTGTGCATGTGTGTGTGCGTGTGTGTGTGCAGGTAGACCAGGTAGACATGTCCCAAAGCCCGCCGCAGCCCGCAGTCGGAGGAGAGCCAGTCAGCCTGACAGTAACTGACTAACGTACTGACAGCTGCCACCCGCAGCTACCCCCGCTTCCTGATGTGGTTGACTGCGACGGTATTTGAGTGAGGGTAGCAGAGAGGGGGGTGAGTAGAGTTGTAAGGAGGTCGCAGCGATGCTATAGAAACCTCAACCTTAATTGTGCGGCGGCGCATTCGGCGGTTAGTTTTACGCAATTCAATTTGGCTGCAAGTGCTTTACCAACCTCCCTTCCTGCTCTATAAAACCCTTACCCCTGAAGACCCCCTTAATAACCCCACCCATGCAATTTATGCAAAACGACAGCTGTAGTTGGGGTTAGCCTGGCGAGGGAACCCTGTGCTAGTCAGTGCTAGCTGGATAGCTCGAGGAGGGTACCCGCCTACTGCCCATCCTCCTTCCCCCTGGCTGACGTTAGTTTTTAAAGCGCGTCGCGGCGCATAATTAAAATCGGTTCGAGGAACGGAACTCGGAGAAATCGCGTATTGCCGCAAGGCATCCAAAAATGAATGGAAGAGAAAAAGGTCAGATAACTGGAAAATATTATTAAAAACGAGCAAAAGACGTTGACCAAGGAAGGGATGAGGCTGCAGCTCGATACGGGGGCTAAGGCGCCAATTTTGGGGCAAGGCTTATCCCTCAGGAGTTTTGTGTGCACAATGGAGGTACCTCCGGGAAGGGAAGGGGGAGTGAGGTGGAGGGACTTGGCCTATCCGCAAATGAATTAAATTTCAGTTTTATTATTAAATTAACTTGGCATGAACACCTAAAGACACAACAAGGGCAGCCAAAAATGTAACCCCTTCAAGCGTATAGAGAGGGAGAGTGAAGCGGGGGGGAGGAGGACGGGTGGAGGGGGGTTGGCTCTGAAGGCTGTAGCCAAACAGGAAGCTGGGCCAGCTGGGAAGTGCGCCCGGCCGCTTGAGCCAGAAATGAATTTTGCAGCCAGCAGCGTCGTCATTTCTACTGCTCCAGCTACTTCTTATACCCCCTCTAACACCCCGCATATTGCCCCTTGCACTACTCCTTTCGTACTTCCTGTTCTTTCCCTCTCCCTTTCTCCCTCTGCGTCTTCGTCTCTCACTGTCGCTGTCGCTCTCTGTTGGCTCGCTCAGCTGTAAAGTGGAATGAAATGTAAATTTTTAATAAGCGTTTTCGCTAATGGCTATTTAAAACTCCGACCTGTTCTACACCCCCCTCCCTAGACACCCTCTCCTCCTCCCTCGTATCCACATGCTTATACATGCCTGTGCTTCCACCCTGTATGTACTATATGTATATATATACAAAATCCAAGTGTATATCGAGTGATTCGACAGTTGAGACTGATGAGTTGTTGCTGCCTGCCTGCATGAGGGTAGTCCAGGGTAGCGTTAGTGCGGGAAGGGAGGAGGTTGTCTTCCTACTGAAAGCGAACTATAAGAAAGCAATTTTCCTATTCTTGCTTAAAAAACAGTTGAGTAGCTCAAGGCGAACTACGCGGAAATTGAAGCGAAACAGCAACAGTGGACCAGCTGTCGGTACCCGCTATAGGGTTGTTCCCTAGGGACACAGGGCAGTCAGAGGGGGTTGGGGGTCTGCTTTGTAGGGGTAAGTTGTAACTGGTAATGGTTTAAAGTCTTTTGTGATTAGTGTGGTGTAAAATCCTTGAGTTGACAAGCTTATGCTGGTATTTGTAGATGTGGCAAGCTCCTTGGCACCCTGTGAATAGTTGAAGTTTAATGATATTGGGAGTGAAATAAGAAGCTGAAATTGAGACAATGCATTTGAAAGAGTACCATGTGGTATAGTTAGGTATGTTAGGTATATGTTATAAGATAGTCCATAATATGTTGGAATAGTATAGCTACTAAAGTTTGTAAGGTCCCATACATCACAACATATCCAATAGTATTATATTGTGCTGGATGTGATATATGAATTGCTTTACTGTGATATGGTAGTTCTATTGCTTTGATAAAGTATGATGGGGTACGGCATAGAGGCAGTATACCATAAAGGGTGCTGTAAAGAAAGATTATATGATGGTATTCTCATTATTTGCTGGGGGGGTACTGCGACCTTGTATACCTATTGTACCCCCCTGCTGAGCTAAGAGCTGCCTATGCAGTTCAGTTATTCTTAGGATAGTAGAACTTATATGGAATATACATTGCTCTCATTGCTTATACCTTAATCTGAAACCTTTTTACAGGCACTACCCTTTGCTAACCCCATCTAGAGCTCTTCAACTATTTCCGAATGTGTATAGTCATTTCTTTCTCTCCCTGTCTCTCGCTCTCTCTCTGTCTGCACAACATTTCTCCAATCACTATTTTTATGTTCATTACCATTCCGCAGTCTTTCTCCCTCCCACTCTGCCCCCTTCTAGTGCAGGTCTTTCATTTCCTTTGGCATTCGGATTCGCAGGCTTAACTTATAATTTTGAGTAGCTTAACTAATTAATTTTATTCAAAGTGTTGACAAGTGTCGCCTCGAATGAGTTTCACATTTTGGGGGCATTTTTCAAGGTTCTAAGGGGAAGTGAGAGAGAGAGAGAGAGAGAGGGAGGGAGAGAGGGAGAAAGAGAGAGAGAGGAACAGGGTTAGAAAGTCATTTAGTTAGCTTTAGTTTTTCAATTTGGTTGGGCAATTTTACCAGCTGGGGAAGAGAGTGGAAAGAGAGAAAGAGAGGGAGATGGTGCTGAAGGAGAGTGGCAAGTGTAGGGTGGGGGGATTTGCGGGGGGGGGGGGGTGTGTCGTATTTGCAAGCTCATTTCGGCTTCTTCTGCTGATTTCGATGTTGACTTTGCTCTTGGATCATTTTAAATCTTTTGCAACATTTTTCATCATTTATCATTTCATCGAGAGGGAGAAGGAGAGAAACCAAAGCTAAAATGACTGACAACGAGCGGCTGGTGCCGAGTGAGAGTGGGGGGTGGGGGTTTGTGGTTAGAAAGGGGAAGGGGAATGAGACCGATGACTGACGATTGACGAGAGCAAGCGGCGACGATTATATGCAAAAAAGTGTCGCGCAAGGCAGGCAGGTAGGCAGGGGAGGGGGCAGGGGCAGGGGTAGGTGTAGAGGAAGAGCAAGAGCAAGAGGAAGGAGGGAGGCGGAGACAGACCGTGCTCTCGCTCTCGCAGCGGGACGAGATAAATTACCAAACACTTAAGTTGGATTTTCAGAGATTTTTATCGCGGCATGGATTAAGTGACTCAACGCAGTCAGCCACGTTCTTCTTCTTCTCGTTGTTGTTGTTGCCCTTCTTGTTGCTGTTGTTGTTGTTGCTGTTGTGCAGCCACCTTTTGGTGGTGGCTCATTTGGCTTGTCGAGGTGCGAAGGGAGGCGGGAGTGGCGGGCAAAAAGTGAAAAATGTGCCAATTCATTTGGTTTAAATTAGCGACCTCCGCTGCGGCGCAACAGTTCAGTTCCGGCAGCGGATGTTGCTCACCACCCTCCGCCCCTTTCTTTCTATTTGCCTTCTCCCTTGCACTGTTGTTGCTTATTTATTGTTGCGGCCCAGGCGGTCGCCGGGTCGCAGCCCCGATAACTGTGCGAATTCGGTTTGATTAATGCGCGCAGATAAGCGCGATAAATTTCATTAAAAATTGCACGGCAATTCATAAAAAACCATCTGCAAAATGAGTTGCAAATTATTAATGGCTTGTGGGGCAGCGGGAGGGGCAAGAGAACACAGGCAGCAGCAGTAGTAGTGAGAGAGAGAGTGAGCACGCGTGGGCTTAGCTTAAGCTTTAGTTACCGTTGCATTTTGTGCAAATCAAATTTTAAAGCGAGAGAAATACAAAAAGAAAAAAACAGAAAAACAACAACAGCAACTAGAGTGGGAGAGAGAGACAGTGTGAGCCTGCATGCTGTGCTCGGCTTAGAGTGGGAGCGGGCACGCCTGTGTAAGCTGCGCTCTCGTTCGTGCCTGAGAGAGAGTGGAGTCGATTGCAGAAAAAAGACAACAATGCCACTGAGAGTGTGATTAGGGTGAGTGGAACTGAATGCACCAACAACAATGCGACTGAGAGCACGAGTTTTGAGTTCGTTTGAAAGTGGGAGAGGGCAAGTTGCCCAGCCGAATGCACAGACAACAACAATGCGACGGACAGTGTGAGTGTAAGTTCGGCTGAGAGTGGGAGTTGAAGCCGAATGCAATAACAACAATTCGTTAGAGAGCGCGAGTGCCTTGCCGAATGCACTAACAACAGTTCGGCTGTGAGTGTAAGTTTGCATGCTGCGCCTGTTCGTGTGGGAGAGTGGACTCCCGAATATACAAACAAAAATTCGTGAGAGAGGGGAAGCTGCCTAGTCGAATGCACTAACAACAATTCGGCTGTGTGCAAGAGAGTGGGAGAGTGGACCCGAGTGCACTAACAACAATTCGAATGAGAGCGCGATTGTTAGTTCGTCTGAGTGTTGGAAAGGGGAATGCACAGACAATAACAATTCTACTGCGACTGCTACTACTGCTGAGAGCGCTGTGAGAGCGAGATCGGCGCCTGCAGTCACTCGCAAGCGCTCTCTCACTCTCGCCTGCAGTGGCTGCTGCCCAGTCAAGCTCTGCTGCTGCTGCTGGTGCGACGCAGTCGTCGTGCAACGGACGCTGCGATAGGTTTAGCCGGCAAAAGAAGGCGGGTCCATTGCCAGGGCAACTGGAGAGAACAGAAGAATGCACACAAAAAAAGCACGCAGCAGCAGCCGCAGCAGCAGCGACGTCAGCAGCAGCAGCAGCAGGCGGCGCACAATGGCAAAAAACGATGACGTGCAGCAAATTTACGATGGCGTTCCCTCGTTTTTTATAGTGTTCCTTTTTTTTGCATTATTTTTTTGCGTTTCTTTTCGTTTTTTGTTGTTTTTATTGTTTGCTCTGCTGTTTGCCGCCATTTTGTGCGATTAGCAGCGTTAGTTGCCCTCTACTGCGTCTCTTTCCTCTTTCTCTCTCTCTCCTTTTTGATTTTCAATTTGCTGCAGTCGGCGACGCGCCCCGAAATCGACGCTTGCTCCGTGGCCAGTCGAGGATGCTGCACAGTGGACAACGCACAGTGGGGCGGGCAGCGGCACTCACATGCAACGCTACTCAACGCCCTCTCTTTCTCTCTGTCTGTGTGTGTGTGTGTATGTGTGTGCTGGACATGCAAATCGCATCTAATTAGTGCAAAAGGCATTTGAGAAATCTAATTGAAGCATGGCAAATGAGAAACACTCATTTTAGTGTTCTTACATAACCTCAAACAGAGCGCAGAGTTAATAATGGACAAACAATTGCCATGTTCAATTGAGTTAATTGAGTTTTAATAATGCAAATGTTGCATATACAGTTGGGATTAAGTCAAAGTGAATAGAGAGATGAAGCAAGGGAATATTAACATATAGAAAGTTATACTTTACATATATATTTATACAAGAACATATTATGTATGTGTGGTATATTTATCATATATTTATATCTTATACTTTTATATAGTCTTATAATGTCTAGGTACATGTATGTACATATATTCTTTATTGCAGTCCATATACTGATTAAACACAGTCATGGTGAAGGATTTCTTCTTTATCTGCACTTGCATTTATAAAATCATAGCATACATTTTAGCGCAAGCATTAATGCCTTCTATATGAGGTTAAATTCATGATTTCTATGTGCGTAATTAGTCTCAAAACTAGTCTCTATATATTTATTTAAATTTATTTTATCTTTTATTATTATTATATTATTATTATATTGTTTATTTTTTATACATTTTTTCAGCATTTTCACAGCACATTTTCATTGGTGAAATGCCAAATAATATATATATATTAGAACTCGAATAGAATGGGAATAAATCCCAATTCCTTGCTGTCTTCCACCTTCAAGCACATTCTGTACTCAAAACTAATATATATACTTTTTAGGCCATGGATTTTAAAAAAATTCATGGTCTATTGTGTTTGTCGGAACGGAATTGTGCGTAACAGGCAGAAGGAGGCATCTCCGACCCCATAAACTATATATATTCTGAATCAGTATCAGTAGCCGAGTCGATTGAGCCATGTCTGTCTGTCCGTCTGTCCGTCTGTCTGTCTGTATGAACACCTGGAAATCAGAAAGTATAAGAGCTAGAGTCATCAAATTTTGCGACAACATACGTATATATTGCAGTGTCTCAAAGTTTTTTTAACATTTGGACACGCTCCTTCCCGCCTCCGTAAATCAGTAATAACTATTTAAAAACTACAATATTAGCTCAACAACCAAAGTTGTATATCTTACATGACAAATACTTTGCCACGGGCGTTATGTGAAAATTTCATTTAAATCGGACTATTAATAAGTGAGATATGATACGAATTAAACTCACTTTGAACATACATTTATACTTAAGCAGACCTAATTTACGCAAGCATACCGAAGTTCAAATCTAGACACACATCATTTTAAACTTTTTATTTGCATTGTATGGTAAAAAAATTGGTTGACAATGCAACTTTGTCGATGGGCCAAGGAGTGAGGCAATGGCCGAGTGGTTAGAGTAGCCGTCCGCCACTCTGTGAGAGAGTGCGTGTGTTCAACTCCCGTTTGAGGCGGGTGCGAATTTTCATTTATTAATTATTTTATTTTATTTTTTTATTTATTTTATTCTAATAATATTCGGGCGGCGATTCCATACCGTTAAAATTTGTATTACAGTATAATATGATAATCCATGGCCTTATACAGTCAGCACCTGACTGTAGCGTTAGTATTTTTCTCTGTGTATCTTTCATTTCTAAAGTATTATCTGTAATAATCGAATTCGATTAATGAAAATCGCGTGAGATTTTTATCGATTAAGCTAATTGCCATAAGCAGCATGCAGGCGAAGTGAGAAGGGGGAGGGTTAGAGAAGGGTGTGTCATTGAGTGTGGAGCACCCTCCGCTGCCTGGGCTACAGTCCCTCTGCCTAGCACTCACCCCTGCCCCGCTGAACGTTGAACGAACAAGGCAGCAAAGGCGCGTAAATCGCGCCAACAATTGCGCTGAGAAGTATGTCATAAATTTGAACGCTTGCAAGGGGCAACCAGGCAGGGAGGGTGGTAGGGGGGAGGGCGGGGGTATAGCGGGGCATGGCGGGCAGTGCGACAAGTTACGCTGAAGCAGCTGCGTTGCCGGCAACAATTGTTGGCAATTAAAATGTGGCGCATTGGGGAATGCGCGCCCATTGCCGCGACAACAACAACAACAACGATAGCTACAACAACAACAACAACAACAACAACAAAAGCAGGCACGATAAGCATGACATTGTCCAATGCGCCAGCTTCTTCATTCTCCTCCTCGTCCTCGTCTTCGTCATTGCCTTCTGTCTTCGGCGGTTTCTTAGCCACGCCATTTGCCCAGCTACTTCCCCCCTCTCTCACTCTCTCACTCTCTCTGTCGCACACTGTTGTTGTCGCTGTCATTGCCATTGTTAATGAGAATTTCTTGTTTTAATGAAAACAAATCATTGAGTGTAAAAGACTTGGATTTTATTTTTCATTTCCGTGATTTTGTTTGTGCATTTAATTAAGAAAATGGAATTAACGCATTGCCAACCCTGCTTCCCCCCGCCCCCACTCCCTGCTCCCTTCTTCACCCACTCTACACACGCTTTTCAGCTATTTTTCCTTTCGTTTTCCTTTCCCTTTCTCTTTCTCCCTCTTTGTGCTTTGGCACTTTTGGCTTTTGTACATTTGCGCGATTGTTTTTTTCGCCTTCAGAGCTTTCTTCGTTTTTGCTTTTGTTATTGGCGTCAACGCAGGGCGTGTTGCCATTCAATACAATAATAACAACAACAACAACAACAGCAGCAGCAACAACAGCAGCAGCAACAACAACAATAGCAGCAACAAGAACAACAGCAAGTGTGGCAACAATGCGCGCCTTCCCTTTGCGACCCGAAAACATTTTGCTCTTAAGTAGCTTAAGTTATTGATATTTTCGATAAGAAAATGAACGAGTGGAGGGGGCAGGGAAAGAGAAATGAGGAAGGCAAGCAAGTAGAGTGTGAAGAGTGTGGGGAGAGGGAGAGGGACCAGATTGGCTTCGGTTGGGTGACACTTTAAATACCTTTTGTGTCTGTGTGTGCCTCGCTGAGTATATTACCTAATTTGACTGGCAAACACTTGTATATAGTACAACAAATATAATTTATAAATATTGTTAAATATATTTACTATAAATTTGCAGCAGTTTTTAGTTGCTAAAAATGCCTAAAGTTTTTTTAAATATTTATTTGCCGCATGCCTCCCTCCGTCCAGACGTATAGACGGATTTCATTGCCTACTTTCACGCTGCAGGCAGTTTTTAAGCCAATGCACAAACCAATTTGCAATCTTGATGACTTGCTGACCCTCCCCCCGGCTGTGCTTCATCCTCACCAGTGTTTAATATTAGATAAAGATTATTTTTAAATTTAGCCAAATTAGGAGCTCAGCTTAGCTTTAGTCCCCCCACGACACGCCCTTTTTGAACGCCCACAGTCAGCTTGCAAATGGTTTTGTTGTAAAATGAAATTCGCGCATAAAATTTGAGCCGAAGCAGCTGCGACGCGAGTGAATTAATTTGAATTAATTTAAACAGCGAATGCTACAGCTGCAGATGCCATGGTGGGGGAGGAGGGAAGGGGGCATGGCAGAGGGGGGCGAGTGGAGGTAAAGTGCTTGGGCCAGTCAACGGAATGGGGTGGGGGGAGGTATTTAAGTAACTGCGCCAACACTTGTGCACAACAAACACCCACACACACACACACATACAGAGAGGGACAGAAGCCCGTCTGAGATTGAGACATTACAGCAGATCCCGAAAGTCGAATTTAAATTTGTGTGTGTTTCTTTTTTCGTTTCTATATTTTATTTGCATTGCAGCTGGCGACGCACACGATGGCGAAAATATATGTGTAGAAAGGGAGGGAGACAGAGAGAGGGAAAGGAGAGGCTAAGAGATATATGAGAGAGAAGAAAGATAACATAAGAGAGTAGAGAGATGAGAGAAGAAAGAAGAGAGAAAAAACCAGTAAGAAAAGCAACAGTCGCGCTGCACGCGACAGTGGGATACCCTTCGACCTATGTTCCTATATATGTACACGAATACATATGCACATGCTTTAAAATTAGTCCCGACAGATGGCGCTCGTGCTTCGCGCTCGCCCGCCTCCCTTGTTAGCTGACACAAGGACCTGGTTTAAGGCTCACACTTTCTTAAATAACTTCTGTGTTTATTGTCCGATCGGATTGCAATTTGGAGAATACGTAGATATTTTATTCAGCTTAGTATATGTTAAAGTCAGAAAGTTGTATCTTTTATACAGCGCTTATAAATTGAGTTCAAAAATTAAATGATTGATTTTCAGTGGAGGTGGGCGTGGCACCCCACATTTGAAACAAACTCGATCTGCGCCTGGTACACAGAAACCTTCATGCCAATTGATGTCTGTAGCTCTTATAATAGCTGAGATCTGTGTGTTCATCTGGTCATCCATACATCCGGACATCCGGACAGACAGACAGACATGGCTTAATCGACTCGGCTAGTGATCCTGAGCAAGAATATATATACTTGGTGGGGTCTGCCACGCCTCCTTCTGCCTGTTACATACATTTGCACAAAGTTAGTATACCCTTTTTTGACCATTTTCAATGGTCGAAGGGTTTAAAAAGACAGAAGAGACACGAGAGAAGTGGGAAGACAGCAGATAGAAGAGAATATATTATAAAGAAGATAGAAGAAGAGAAAGAAGAGAGAAGAAACAAGAATGAAGAGAGAAGAGATAAGAGAGAACAGATAATTAAGAAGAGAGAAATGAATAGAGAGAATAGAGAAGATTGAAAATAGAAAATACAAAAATGAAAGACAAGAAAAAAAAGAGGGAAGAGAAAAAAAGAAGAGAGAAAAAGAAGAGAGGAAAGAGGAAAGACAGATCAAAGAAGAGGAAATAAAGAAGAGAAAAGCAAGAAGATACACACAAAAGTGGGAAGACAGAAGATAGAAGAGACTAAAACGAAGATAGAACAAAGTAGAAAGAACAGAAAAGAATGAAGACAGAATATAGAAGAGATCACGAGATAAGAGAAAACAGAAAAGAGAGAAGTGAGAAGACAGAAGAGAAAAGAGTGACGAGAGCAGAGTGAGAAGAAGAGAAAAGAGAAGAAATGGAGAAATAATTATAGATTCTTTTCTTTTCTATAGACTTAGACACAATGAGGGCTAAGTCAGTTGGAGAAGCGAGAGATAGAGAGAAGTAGGAAGAAAGAGAGGGAGAAAAGAGATTTCAAGATCTATGTATATGAACACAATCTTTCTTATCTTATATTAAAATCCTTAGCGTACTATATATATGCCAATATATCACACATGATATCGTTCTAATTTTAGCAATCTTTATCATTCAATTGACTTTAATATATATAATCTGCTTTAATCACATACATATTGTATGTTCAAGATATATCAATATATCTAACACATTATATTACTAGAAATCTTATCACATCCCAGTCGTTCTAGGGGTGTCTACCATATAAGCCATACTTAAACCACTTATTCGACTACTCCCTACATGGGTAGTTACCCTATTCACCCTTTAGTAGACGAACACCGAACCACTAAGTGTCAATCGAAATTTAATGCCTACATTTCGTCGCTTTCTCGTGTAAGTTTAGCAATATTCAAACAACCTACCCGACTACTCCCTACAGGGGTAGTTAACCTAGTCACCCTAGGGTAAGCGAACGCAGAACCACTAAGTATCAACTTAGTTGAACGCCTACTTTTAGTCGCTTTTTTCGTGTTCAATTTCTCACTATTTTTTCGATAATGTTCATTTTTGTCTTAGTTGGCTTTGACAATCACAAAAACATTTGTCATGTTGAAATTGTTTTGCTTTGATATTAATAACATAATTTTAGACAAATGTTAAGAATTCATCTGTATTGCCAATTGGAAATTATTTTGTCTAATCTATTCTGAAGAAATGTGATGAATTTCTTAGCCAATTAATAGGCGAATTGAAAAAAAAACATAAGCTGGAAATGAGACCGACGTGTATCAAAATGGAACTTAGAGCCAAAGATTGTGATAACCCAGCCAGAGCCAACAAAACTGAAAGTGGGAAGTTATTAACAGGCGATGACTTCAAAAATAGAAAATATGGATAATCCGGCTGTTTCGAACGACAGACGTTGGATGGCGCTGACGATATATCACACACAGCACACACATTCTCTGGCAGCGCCATCTGTCGGCAGTGTACAATTTCTTGCTGAATTTTAAAATAAAAAACACAATATTTAATATATAAATTATTATTTTAATGCATTTTATCTATGGGTACTCTTTCCACCCACCTATTCATGGGTATATAGATAAGTACTCTAGTCATGGGTACTCTTTTTACCTACCCATTCAGGGGTAACTTCTTACGTACTCTTTTTGTAGGTACTTCTTTCACTAGCCCATTCATGGGTACCTACATAAGTACTCTAAACAGGGGTAGTCTATTGTAGTAGCTACATACGTACTCCAATCATGGGTACCTTATTCTCTACTTACTGGTAAACGATGTGGCGGCGATTGACCCTATTTGCGAACATTTCATACAAAACAGGAAATGAAAAAAATACATTGCTTAGGGTGTGTAAAGTAAGTAGGGGTAGTCCCTTAGTAAGTACTTATTTCACTAGCTACGAACTAGTCGCCAGAACTATAGGGATGATATAAAATTATAATCTAACAAAATCTATTCAATAATTTAGATTTGTAGAGCAATAATCTACTTATAACATATGTTCCATATACATTATGTGTGAATACATCTAATATAGGTATATCTAATTTCATATTCTATGGTTATCTAACATATCATAATATTCATCTTCATTTTATCCATTTGATTTTAAAATTCTTAAGCATTTCACCTACTTCAACATAGCTTTCGCTCCACTGTGCCGCGCTTATTTCGAATGTGGTAATTTGGGTTTTCTTAGCGATTTCTTTTCCTGCTGCCAACTTGAAAGGGGGAGGGAGAGAGTAACACCTGCCTCCATGCAATAATTTCAAATTGGCAACTGGCTGTGTGTGTGTGTGCGTGCATAAATTGCATATGTATGAGATTTATGCTATTTAAAATGTTTAAAAATGGAGGCAGCATTAAAAACGCGTGAAAATTGTTTTGTTTTCGCTTTGGCTTTAGTCAGCTGAGTTAAATCTGTTGCAGGAGTGGGTGGGCTGGGGGCGTGGCACAAATGGAAAAATGTTAATGAATGCGAGAGACATTGAAGTGGATTTTCGGCACGACATAGAGAAAGGGGGGCGCGGAGGTGGGGGAGGTGCTGAAAAAACACGCACACAAAGTCGACATGAGGAGGATTTTCACTTTGGCTTTTTAAATGAGTGCCGCATTATAAGGCAAGTGCTGATGAGGAGCAGTGTGGCAGGGAGAGGCGATGAAAAGGGGGAGGAGTAGAGAGAGAGCGAAAGCAAGCAAACGAAGCGGCCCTAACCTCAAACGAGGTTTTCACGCCTGAACATTTTACAACTGCAGGCGGTTTTTCAATTTTTGGTCACAACGGGCAAAAAAGGCTTCGCACACATACAATGGCAAGCCAGAGGGGAAGGGGAAATAACTGGAAAAGGGAGTGGGAAGTAAGGGGGGGGTAAGGGAAAGACACAGGCACAGAGACAGGCAGGGGGACAGTGGGCAGTGCTGACTCTGCTGACCGTTGGTCACACGCAGCGTGTGCCCCAAAATGGAATCCAAATGTTTAATGCGAATTTCAATGTGAATGTGAATGAGTGTGTGTGTGTGTGTGTGTGTGAGTGTTGACTGTTTGTGTGAATATTCAATGTGAGTGTGAGTGTTGACTGCGAGTGCTGAGTGCTGAATTTGAATGCGAATACGAGACGAGGCCTCTGGACCATTGTAAGTGTTACTTAATTTGTGTATGCGCACTTTGGCCGCGCCCACTTCGCCCACGCCCCTCTCCCCCTCCTCCCGCTGGTGCTGACGCTTGACCGCAAAACAGTGGCGCGCCAACTGTCCTGTGTGTGGAGGGCGGGGGTAAGGGGTGTAGCTTTCCTTTTTGGCTGTGCGAAAAACCAAAGTTAAATGCAGCTTAAAAAATGTGCGTGTACTCAAGCAAACGGGGAGCCAGAGGAGGAGGGGGTAAGAGGAAGATAGAAGGAGGTGTAGGGACGAGAAAAGAGCAAAGAAAATTGCCGAAAAGATGCTTTAAGAGCTGTGGATATTAAGAAGAGTGAAGCAGAGAGGCATCAAGTAAGGTTTCTTTTCCTTTCAGGAACTCGAAAATGTCATAGAAGAAACAGAGAAGAGAAACAGAATTATTTATATTAGATTAAGATTAAAATATAAAATATATATATGTATAAGATTTTCATTATCTATATATATACCCAAAGATTTGTTATAAAATATTATAAGAGAATTTTTGAGTTATTCTTAAAACTCTTTTATGCTTCGATTGCAAAATAGTGAGAGAGTGGCTTTCTATGACCCAAAACAACTTGTCCAAGATTTTTAACGTCTTCTTTTAATGTGTCTTGGACTTGTCGGATTTTTATACCTTCGACCATTGAAAATGGTCAAAAAAGGGTATAATAACTTTGTGCAAATGTATGTAACAGGCAGAAGGAGGCGTGGCAGACCCCACCAAGTATATATATTCTTGCTCAGGATCACTAGCCGAGTCGATTAAGCCATCTCTGTCTGTCTGTCCGGATGTCCGGATGTATGGATGACCAGATGAACACACAGATCTCAGCTATTATATTGTAAAAGCTAGAGACACCAAATTTGCCATGAAGATTTCTGTGCAGCAGGCGCAGATCAAGTTTATTTCAAATGTAAGGTGCCACGCCCACCGCCCCCGAAAACCAATAATTCCATTTTTGAAGCTAAGCTGAATAAAATATCTACGTATTCTCCCAATGGCAATCCGATCGGACAATAAACACAGAAGTTATTTAAGAAAGTGTGAGCCTTAAACCAGGCCCTTGTGTCAGCTAACAAGGGAGGCGGGCGAGCGCGAAGCACGAGCGCCATCTGTCGGGACTAATTTTAAAGCATGTGCATATGTATTCGTGTACATATATAGGAACATAGGTCGAAGGGTATCCCACTGTCGCGTGCAGCGCGACTGTTGCTTTTCTTACTGGTTTTAACTGGTCACGATATTTTGGACTCTTTAACACTTTTACAACACTGTGCTACTGCTGACACTACTGATAGCGACTTGTCACGCGTTTTAACAACTTGCCACCCTTTCTTTCAGACTATTTAAAGATTTGTCTCAATATTTAACAAATTGTGCGTGTTCACGAAGACTTTTTACGGAAAGTCACGGCTTCTCCCAAGACTTTGTAATGACTGATCACGTTGTTGTCACGGGCTATCTTGGTTAATCTCGAGTTGTCATGAGTTTTTTACTGGCTATCACGGGTTATCACGGGTTATCATGGGTTATCATGGGTTATCATGGATTATCATGGATTATCATGGATCATGGTTATCACGGGTTATCACGGTTTATCACGGGCTATCACGGGTTATCATGGGATATCACAAGTTATCACGGGTTATCACGGGTTATCACGAGGGTTGTCGCGGGTTATCACGAGTTTATCGGGCTGTTATTGTTAGTCACGGGCTATCACGAGATATCACGGGCTGTAACTGGTTCCCACATCTTGAGATGGGTACTGACTAACCTGTTTAGGCTTTAAAGTGACGCGTTGGCCTCATGCAAATGTCGCTTTAAGAAGAAAAGGAGAGCAAGATTTGGAAGAGAGGGGGAGAGGGGAAGAGGCAGCAGCCTTGTCCCTGACCTTGCCCGATTTTGGCAACTGTGGCAAAAGAAAATGCGCCAAGGAATCATATGGTAGCGCGGCGGTCGGGGACGACGGCGGGCAAAACCCCAAAAACCTAAAACAAAGTTATACTTTACAGACGTTTAACACAGCCCAAAGTGTGTGTGTGTGTGTGTGTGTGTGTGTGTATGAGAGAGAGCGAGACAGCGCATCAGCGCCAAAAACTTTACTTTAAAACTTTGCCAGCCGCCGCCGCCGTCGTCGTCGTCGTCGTCGTTGTCGTCGCACCCCTTTCAATAGCCGCCCCCCCTCTCTGACTAGATCCCTCCTAGCAAGCGTCTATGCCCTGTCTGTCTCTCTCTCTCTCACCGTCTGTCTGCCGGGACTGTCTGGCATCGCCTTTTTAAGTTTCCTTTGCCTGGCGCAAAGTTTCGTAGTTAATAATAAAAATTAAAACTTTCGCGCCGGCAAATAATAACAATGAAAAGAGACAGCATGATAGCTACTCTCACTCTCTCTGTATGCGTCTGTCTTGCTGTCTCTCTCTGGTTTCTTTTTTGGTACTTCCGGCTTTGTTTTTGCCCCAATTTCGCCGCGAACTTTTCGCACAATTTTCTTAAAGACTTTTCCGCAGCGTTTTCATTTTCCTTATTCGTCGACAGGCCCAAAAATCGTTTGCATATGCAAAGTGCATTAACCCACTGTTGCCCCTCCCTCCCCTCCACTCGCCATCTCCCCTCCTCTCCCTTTCTCTTGTTAACTCTTTCGCTGTCAGTTAAAATGTCTCGCATGCTTCTGCACATAAATTAAGCAGGCAAAGCCAGTGGCGTAGTCAGCCAAGCATAAACTGCAGAAGGGGGAAGGGGAGGGAGGTTGTCAAGGGGAAGAGGGTGTGCAGGGGTAGTGGGGGGTGTGTAGGGATAGTGTGGCTGTTGGTTCTACCTGAACTACTGCGGAACTTGCAGCCAAAATGCGCGCTTCCTGCACCAAAAACGACAACTTCCGCTGCAGTCGCCTGTCCCCCCTACTCCCACCGCCCCTGCCCCTTCCCCTGCTCCGCCCCCTACCCTCTCGCTCTGTCTTTGGCGGATTCATCTTGCTTATCCATCTACGCCCATTGCATTTGCATGCCAAGTGAGGAAGAGAGAGAGTTCCCTCTCAGCGCGAAAAATGCGGCGACAACTGCTGGCAATGTTTGAGGTTAGACTCGCTCGCTTCCTCTCTCTCTCTCCCTCCGTCTCCCTCTCTAACTCGATGTATGCGCATAATTACCCAATTAAACTAAAATTACGTTGCGTGCTCAGACATGTTAAAAGCCCTTTGCCAGACAGACATACAAAGAGACAGAGACAGAGAGAGAGAGAGAGAGAGAGAGAGAGACAGACTGTGCTTGTGTAGTTGCACCTGAACACTAGTTTGCTTTTTTCCCAGCGATTTCTTAAGATTAGAGGGGAGAATAGTCGGCGGGGGTGGTAGTGCGAGGGAAGGGAGGTCGAGAGGTTGTTCAGCTCAGAGTTCAGACGCCCTACTTGACTATAACTATAAATAATTGGCACAGTAGCAGGCAAGACTGCCTTAGTCTGCCTGCCTTAGTCAGGCCTCCCTCTCTCTCTCTCTCTCTCTCCTGCTGCTGCCTTCTCCCTTTGTCTAATTGTTTATTTATGACTGCTTGAGTGCGTAATAAAATTACAAATATTTGCACACGCTAACTGATGACATACGTGTGCGTGTGTGTGTGTCTGCATAAAAATATCACTGGACACGATTTCCTTTACGAATTGATGCCATTGGGCCACAAAACTTAAGTGCGTAACGGTACATAAAGCACGATTACAGCCAGGGGAGTCAAGTACAACAATAGTAGATGGTGGATGGGGGGAGGGGGGGTGTACTGCACAGCACATGTAACGCGCACATCAAAACGCATTTGCTTCAATTTAGTAAAACACCCAAACAAGGCAGGAAACGGGCAAAAAAAATCAAGGCAAACGCACTAAAAAAGCAAACAGGCACACATGAAATGCACGACGGGCGTATACCCTGTATGAATTGCAATTGAATCACGTCCAGCAAGCTGTAGTATTAGCTCTAATGGAGCTATTCTAGCAGTTGCTTGAACTAACACAAAATCATTGCATACTTTTTAGCGCAACTTTCGAGTGTTTAGGGAAATGATTAAAATAACAACTTATAGCAGGGAAAGCAGTCTAAATTACTTAATAAACATAAGTAGAAATGAATCATTTTTGCATTGAAATAAACATAAATAAATAAAAACGCTGTAAACATTAATTTCGAAGCGCTTAAAAACTGTTAATTCGAATAGTTCATTAAAAGTAAATTAAAAATGCTTAGATGCCCTGATAACATAAGCATTATATATGAGCGCAAGGCAACTATTTCCATTTATATTTCTATTCCCTTTTCTGCTGTAGAAAGTACTGCTTATACCCCATTAACACGCCCGTCTACAGGGTATACGAACAAAACGCTGCCGCACTTGACTGAGGGCGAACTGAACTGAGACTGGACACAAGGAGCTGACTGTGAGTGATTCAGGATACACAGGATAATAGAGTGAGTGAATCACTGCCACTGCTGGAGGGAGAGAGGGATAGACAGCAAGAGGGAGAGAGAGAAGAAAAACGGCTTCTAAATAAATTTGCCTCACTTAAAGTGACCAAATTGTTATCATGATGATATGTGTTAAGATTAAAAGGACTTTCTTGTCGCTGCGGCCCCGCGGGCCAAAGGACACAGCACGCAACAACATGCAGGGCGCACTGACAGTTTATTCTCCCCCCCTCCTCGCTGTGTCCCCCCTTAATCACTCTCCTTGTTCTATGCCTCTGCCTCTGTGTGGGGTCAGTCTATCGCGTGTTGAAACAGCCAACCGCAGATTCACTTGCTTTTTTATACATATATATAACATCTTTTTTCTCTCTCTCTCTCTCTTGTGCTTCCTTTTTCACATGCTGATTTCATCTTCATCGATGCGGGTCAGGAGGAGGGAATAAGGGGAGGTGGAGATTACAAAGACCATCACTGGATATAGGCATAAACAAGGATGTAGTCCTCGGGCAGGGCTGGGCAGAGCGGGGCAGGGCAGGGCAGACATCGGGACGGACATTTACGCTGATTTTTATTTCGCAGCAATAAATTTTTATGCGGCAACCACTTCATAATTCGCTTAAGCGTAAGAAATGAACCAACCACCGACTGGGCACAAGACTGGGCCACGGTACCCCTGTCCTGCTACAGTGCACCCTGTGCCCTTCTTCCTTACTTCCCTCCCCCGCACAGTCATAGTCTACTTACTGTCATTGATATGAACCGAAGTTCTTACTTAAAGTGCCGCCTGCAGGCGTTGGAATGGGAACAGAACTGGGCCACGGGAATGGGAATGGGAATCGAGAAAAGTGAACTGAGATTTGGCACTGTTAAAGTTTTGAAATTGAACGAAAACATTTGGAGCTTTGTGTCGTTAGTACTTTAATAATTAACAATAATTTTAATGATTTACCGAAGGTTTCGGGTTTCTGAATTTGTTTTAGGAATGAAGAGAAAAAAAAAGAAAAATTATAAAGAATATGCAGTTAGTTTGTAGAATTTCAATTGATAAATTGAAGGAAATAAATATTTCCTCATTTAACTTATTCATTCAACCTAGTCATTTAACCTATTTATGTATGAATTGAAATAAATAGATATTTAGTCATTTAACCTATTTATGTATGAGTTGAAAGAACGAAATATTTGGCTATTAAACCTAAGTCATTTAACCTATTTGCAAAATAGGTCGAGATATTAAATCTAATAAACTTGACAAAGTGTTGTCATATTTAAAACAAAGTATAAAGTAACTTAAGATAGTTTTTATACCCTTCGACCATTGAAAACGGTCAACAAAGGGTATATTAACTTTGTGCAAATGTATGTAACAGGCAGAAGGAGGCGTGGCAGACCCCACCAAGTATATATATTCTTGCTCAGGATCACTAGCCGAGTCGATTAAGCCATGTCTGTCTGTCTGTCCGGATGTCCGGATGTATGGATGACCAGATGAACACACAGATCTCAGCTATTATATTGTAAAAGCTAGAGACACCAAATTTGGCATGAAGATTTCTGTGCAGCAGATCAAGTCTTATTAAAATGTAAGGTGCCACGCCCACCGCCCCCGAAAACCAATAATTTAATTTTTGAACTTAATTTATAAGCGCTGTATAAGGGATACAACTTTCTGACTTTAACATTTACTAAGCTGAATAAAATATCTACGTATTCTCCAAATTGCAATCCGATCGGACAATAAACACAGAAGTTATTTAAGAAAGTGTGAGCCTTAAACCAGGTCCTTGTGTCAGCTAACAAGGGAGGCGGGCGAGCGCGAAGCACGAGCGCCATCTGTCGGGACTAATTTTAAAGCATGTGCATATGTATTCGTGTACATATATAGGAACATAGGTCGAAGGGTATCCCACTGTCGCGTGCAGCGCGACTGTTGCTTTTCTTACTGGTTTATTTATTATTTTATTTATTTATACATTAAGAAAAGATATACAAAACTTAATCTAACAGGTATTGGGTTATTTACCATAAAGTACGAGTAGCTACCCTTCGGCTCTAAGTCTAGTAAGTAAAAACTGCAAGATTAATTGCAAAACCAAAACTATTATGTTGTTATCTAATGTAATGTTGTTTCTCCGGATTTAGCAATCTCAAGGTTTGGTCGATATCTAAAATAAATATAACATTATCTACTTTAGGATATTATAGAAAAATCAAAAATGTTTTAAGTGGAAATGTCAAGGCTATGCGCAACTATAAATGCCGTTTCAAGGTGAAGTTGTTGAGATTGACGACCAATTTATCAGATTAATTATACATGCTACTGCATGCTACAACTATGTATGTATATACAATCTAACTAGCCACTGCGGCGTTGCCAGACTGTCTGCCTGGTTAGTCAAACTAAACTTTTCGCTTTGATTGCTGTAAAAGCTTTTTAATTGCCGTGCGGACAGGGCAGGCACAACAAAAACAAACGACAGCGACAGCGACAACTAAAAAAGGCAGCTGAAAATGTGTGCAAATTTAATTAATTTTGGAAAAAGCACACACACACACATGTGCGGGGGTGTGCGTGTGTGAGTTGTAAATCCTTTTTTACTCAGCATAATTAAAAAATATGAGTAGAGCACAAAATTAAAAATCCTAAATCAAATTTCACTGCGCGCGTGAGTGAAAGGGAAACACACACACGCGTGTGTTCGGGTGTGTGTGTGTGTGTGGATGTGTGTGGATGTGTGTGTGTGCAGATCTCAAGGGCACAATGTCGTCGGGGTTAAAAATAATTCAAATGCTTTTGCAGCTCATTACGTGAAAAACCCGTAGGTTCGTTTATGCAAACACAAACACACACGCACATGTTTGACAAACACACACACACACACACACATTGGCACACACACACACACACGCAAGCTGACAGCGAGATGGTCCCAAAAAAGTAGCAGGCCGCATTTGAACATTTTCCAATTTTCCAAACCCTTATCATAAATTAAGAAGTGCTCGTCAAAAACTGTCTGCCCCGGGTAGAGAGAGTGGGAAAGCAGGAGCAGGGCAGGGGCAGGGGCAGGCGTGGGCCCAAAGGGGTTAAGGCTTCTGGAAGGGGTGTGTGTGTGTGCGTGTGTGTGTGTTGTTTGCTTTGGCAATGAAATGAAGATGCGGGTGAAGGCTTCGCTGATGATGAATGCCGGCAAAGTAGGAAAACAAAAAATGCCAAATTCAAAATCCAAAATCAGGAAACGGGAATCAACGCAAAGCGTCTTGAGATGCAAAATGGCTGGTAGCACAAAGGGGTAGGGTAGCGGGTGAAGGGGGCAGGACAGGACACACTCAGACTGACAAAGAAGGCACACGCAGAGCTGAGTTGGTAAAACCTTCTGCTGCTTGTCGCTTATCAAGGCAGCCTCGCGAAGTCACGAGCTGCGGGTTAGCTGGCAGAGCAATAGGAGAGGGGAGGGGAGGGCTGGCTGTAGAAAGGGGTTAGCGGTCTAATCAGCAGGCAAGCAAACAGCCACAGTGCCAGAGATAAAGCAGCGCACGCACCAAGCAAGCATCAAGCATCGAGCATCGAGCCCGACAGGCACCACAAAGTAAATCCTTTTGTCTTTAAAAGGCGCTGCCTGGCAAAGGGTTGAGACGGGGGGCAGGACAGTTGGGGTTGGGGTTTGCTTTGGGCCACACACGCAGGGAGTGGAAGGGAGGTGGGGGGTGGGTGGGCAATCTGCCTCACCCTTATCGCAGTGCTTGGTACCCTGTGCCTGGCACTCAAGTTCGCCTGCTGATGGAGTAGTCATTGCCTGGCTAGGAGTGGGACTGTAGCTGGCGCAGGGGTACGGGGTAAGGGGTACGCTGTAGGGGTAGGTGGGGTACACTCTGTGTATATTATTTATGAAAATCGTCGACGTTATCGGGCACTCTCAAATATTTACAACCAAAAGCTTACGGTTGCCATAATTAAAATTGTATCCGAATGTGCTCAGCCTGCTTACCTCTCCCCCTCTCTCTCTTCTGCTCTCTCTCTCCCCGCTCTCAATCTGAGCTACCCTTTCACGCAAGGCAGCCCCACGGCGGGTACGGAAGTAAAAATAAGATTTTATGGCTTACTTTTCATAATTTAAATGCTGCCGCACTGTTCTCTGTTGTTAAATGCAAAACGTTTTAAGAACTTCGAGAAGGACCCCTCCCCAACACCCTCAACCCTTTCGCCCCGTGCTCTACCTTGTCAATTACGCCCCCCTCTACCTTGTTGCATGCCAAAGCGCATATTGTGGCACGTCTTAAGCTGAAATCCATCAATTCAATTAACCAAAAAGGCTACAACTTGATGCCGGATTTGGCCAAGGCACTCGGAACTGAGTACTCGGGGTACTCGGGGATACTTGGGGTACTCTTTTACTCAGCAGGAGGGTACTCAGTTTTCACACAATTCCAGAGACTTGTCGCAGGCAGTTTCTTATCTTTGAGATTTGCCACTTAAAAGCGAAAATGCAAATTTCTGCTTTGCCCTGGCAGCTAATTTAAATGCCAGAGCGACCCCTCCCACGCCCGTTCTGTGCTTTGCCTTCTTTGGGACTGTGTGCCCGTCGAGGTAGCAAATTCATTATGCAGGTGTAGTGCTGGCCAGGAAAGGATGTGACTCTGTGGCTCTGTGGCCATGTCCTGGCGCAGACTTGACAAGGGTTTTTAATGACAGAATGAAAACGACAACTAAAACAGTTGCAGCAACAACTACAACTACTTGCAGCATTCCACCTCTCTCTCTCTCTCTCTCTCTTGTTCTTGTGACTTTGAAGTTCTGCAGGCGTCCATGTGTGTGCCTGTAGGTGTGTGTGTCTGTGTGTTGCTGACCAGGATATGCCATTGGTGTCAACTGTCCAGCTGTCTGCCTGGCCTAAAACATCTTGTTCACACTTGTCGGGCCGGTCTTCAAGTCGTCTACTCCCTCCCCCCTCTCTCTTGGCAGGTAAGTCGCTCTTGATGAACTGAATACACACAGTGCTGTGCTGGCGTTGGGGGGGGGGTGTCCTGTGCGGTCCTGTGGCTGCTAAATTATTTCAGCAGGATGTGACATTACAGGCAAAACAAGCTGCTTGCCGAAAAGTGTCAAACATTCAAAATAGTAAAATCAAGTAACCTTTTGTTTTTCCACTTCCAACCAGAGACGCTTGGCTGCCCAGCCCAGAGGGTACCTTCTCTCTCTCTCTCTCTCTCTCTCTCTCTCTTCGTCCAAGGGGGTCGCCTGTCTGAGTGTTTAGACACTTAAGGTAAACTTTTGAGCTAATTGGTTGTTTTGTGGAAATTAATTGCTTTAACTTTATTTTTGGGCCAAGCAACCCTCTCTTAGCCGTACCGCTGTCCGCTGTCCGCTGTCCGTTGTCCACTGTCCGGTATTGCACTTTATGATGCATGTCCCAGGCTAAATATTGGTGTTTACCTAGTGCTCCAAGCCGCAGACGCTGCTGTCAGTTTACAGCTCCAAAGTTGCAACTCTCAATCTGCCACGCCTCCCCCCCTCCTACTGCCCTCCTGTGTGTGGAAAAAAATCATCAAAAAATCGAGCAGCGGCTTTCATTTCATTTCTTGCCAATTTGCAGTTGGTCTCGTTCTCGCTCCCGTTCCCTTTTCCGTTTGCTTCGTTTTGTTTTTTTTTTTCTTTTTTTCTTTTTTTTTTATAGCTGTTTGGATATATTCGGTCAGACGCTACTTGCAAGTTATTATATTTGCTTTGTACTTCTAGGAAGCTTATTAAACAAAATTTTGGAAAGCCCATTGCACAGTGGAGCAAGCAAGAAGTGCGAGATATAAGTTGAGGTTGCAAGAAAAGGTTACTTTTGGGAATGAATAGGTCACTAGTTGGAATAAATATGTTGCTTATAAGAATGAATAGATTGTCAAATTATTTACAGCTAACAGATAAAGGGTAATAAGTTATTTCTCTGCCAAATCAAATTCTATATAGAAATAGGTTACATTTTCAAGAATAGGTTACTTTTAAGAGGGAATAGGATACTTATAGCAGAGAATAGGTTACTTATAAGAATGAATAGGTTGTCAAATTTAATATATTTACAATAACAATAATATTTACAGCTAACAGATAAAGGGAAAATTCTCTGGCAAATCAAATTCTATATAGAAATAGGTTGCATTTTCAAGAATAGGTTACTTGTAAGAGAGAATAGACTGACAAGTTGTTTATAGGTAACAGATAAAGGATATAAGTCATTACTCTGGCAAATCAAATGCTATACAGATCATTAATGAAGGTTTGTATTGATTAAAGAAACAGGTTTATTGCTTTTTCACTTTTTATATCAAACAAAATGTATTTTCTCTGTTCCATCTTCAGTAGCTTATGCATTTTATTCGTATCACTTTCTATTAAGTAAAAATTCTTGTTACATACAGTATACACAGTACAGTTCTATACAGTAAATGGTTAACTACATTTCAGACATTGCGTTTTGCTCCACTGTGCAGTGTTATGTGTGGCTTGTCCAAAAATAAAACCAAAAAATCCAAGAAGAACTCACAGCAGCTGCCCATAAAACAACGGCCACAAAATTGAACAGCAACAACAGGGTGGAGTGGGCAAAGGTGGGGGCGGGGAAAGGCGGGCCAAAAACTTCCTGGCAGAGGCCGCAGAGAGGCCTGGGCATCCGTCGCCGGCTGTCAATATGGAAATTCATATCAGTTGCATGGAAATATTGAAGACAGCGAGAGGGGGAGACAGGCAACTTTTTGACGTCGCGACGAGCAAAGAGCGTGGCGGGGGGGAGAGAGAGAGGCAGGGAAAGAGCAGAGAGAGAGGGGAAAAGAGAGAGAAAGAGAGAGTGGGCAAGAGAGAGAGGGGAGAGAGAGCAATAGCAAGAGCATCTCTACCTGGACAACTTAAAGCTACAAAATATCAATTGGTAAAATAATTCGGTTTTCTGTTTTAAGACGTTGGGTTAATTGAATTTTGTCAACTTGTCAGAGAGAGATAGCTATAAAGCGAGACAGTAAGAGACAAACAGAGAGAGAGAAAGAGAGAAAGAGAGGAGGGTAGACAGAGAGGGGTATAAAGAGAGAGTGAGAGGGAGACAGACTGCAACAACGAAACTAGATTAGAGAACTAGCCGCAGCCCCGAAAGGCAAAAGCCAAACGCAAGACAAAGCGCTGTCAACGCACGCCGAGCACGTACTCAGTTGGTGTGAGTGTGAGAGTGTGTGTGAGAGTGTGTGTGTGTGTGTGTGTGTGTGCTGGCAAACAAATTTACATTGCACATTAGAGTGACAGCTGCGAACCAGTTTGCAGTTTGTTAATCGCACAAAATGAACCGAATGTGGAAAGACCTTAGAAAAGTCCAAACTGAATTCAAGTGAAATACTGAGTTGGTTAGTATTTTTAGTATTATTGGGCAGTATTTTATAGTGGTATTTAATGTTACTAGTGTTAAAAAGTGTGGGCTTCATGGTCAAAGGACATCACGCAACGCTTTTTTATTTTTTTTCTGTATATTTTCTTGTTTATTTTCCATACTACTATTAAGATAATTGGTATTTTGTTGGTATTTTTAAAGTATTTCTTCATATTATTATAGGCATTTTATGTCTTATAGGACAGCTAGAGCTACAGCTACAGTCGCTGTTCACATAAGACATTTTTTGTTAATACTAATGTCAACTCAAGTGATTTTTTAGATACTATTGAGTATTTTTTTGGTACTTTTGCAGTATTTTTGCAGTATTTTCCATGTTATATGTGCAGAAATGGAGTATATCCAATAGTCAGAAGTCTTCTAGCAACGCTAGCAAAGGTTTTAGCTTGTGTTCTTTTATGAACTAGTTCATTTATGACACATGAAGTCAATTCAATTAATTAGATTCGAATATTTTTGAGTATATTGTAGTATTTCTGTAGTATATCATTGGTTCTATGTGCTGTAAATGAACTAGTACTGTAAATCTAGAGCTAGTTTCAGCTGTTGTTCTTACATGAACTAGTTCTACTGGTTCCTTTGGCAAACAAAGCAATTAAGCTGTAGCGACGCTGTGCAAATTGACTGCAGGTTGAAGCCAATGAGAGCATTACTTTAATGGGTACACACACACACACACACATATATATATAAATACACACACATACACACACACACACACACACACACACACACATATATACACACTCGTCGAGTGGCGAGTCGTAAAATTAAAGTGCATTAATTGAGTAATCTTAAGCAAAGGTTGACTCCAAAGACATTTTACCTTTTAGTGCGTAGAGTGAAAGGATGGGGGGGAAGGAAGGGACAGGACAGGGCAGGAGGTAATGTCTTTGGAGAGGACATCTCAGGGATTCAGCCACAGCCACAGCCAGTGAGGGGAAGGGCCGCTTTAAGCCCAAAGCCGCTGTCATCTTGGCCACCACAATCATAACCATTAGCCTTGGCGTGTCTCTAATCAGACAGCGAAAGTTGTGTGCGACCTGCCCCGCCCCCAGCCCCCAGCCCCCAGCCCCCAGTCCCCGCACCTTACTGCTGCCCTGCTCTGACTGGCTGGCATTATCCTTTGGGTCTGTATTGATTTTTGCTTTGGTTTTTAAACTGCCAGCCACATGAACACATTGCACAACAAATGACTTTTGGGTCTGGCCTGGGCAAGGGGTAGCTGTGGTAGGGCAAAGGGGCTGCACGGGTGCAGGAGGGGGCTGGCTGAACGGGGTGCGGTTAATTTGCTTTAATGTTGGCGCAAATGCGTAGCAAGGCGGGGCAGGCAGGGGGCGGGGCAAGGCGGTGCCACAGCCATTAGCCTGGCATAACTCCTTTGGCTGCCAATGTTGAGCGAGAGACAACAACAGCAACAACAGCAACAACAACAATGACAGCAATAACAACAACATTTGTCGCTGTCGTCGCAGAGCGCCAAAATTCAAGATGTTTACGCAAAGGAAACCCCACGTAATGACCGTAATAATCGCAGTTAATTAGTCGACGATGGCGACGGCCGTTACCCCCACAGCCCCTCTCCCAGCCACGCCCCCCTGCCGCAGGTCCACTCTCCACTGTCTATGCAAAATAGACAACAGCAATTCGGGCATGGGGCAACTGAATGTGGCAGACAGCGGCGCCGTCGCCGGCCTGAAGGCCTCCGCACCCCGCAGCACCCGGAAATGGCAACAAACGCACTACAAAACGTTTAGTGTGCGTGTGTGTGTGTGTGTGCTGTGCCTCTGTCTGCACCGCTGCTGCTTATGACTAACTGCAGCCCCTGCCCCGCCAACAGCCACCACTTGCCACATTTCCCTTAACCCACTCTTGCCCCTTTTTTGCCGCTTGAGCGCACAAAACGCGATACCCGCGGAATGGCAAGGTCCGAGTTGAAGTTAGAGAGGAGCAGGATGATTGTCTGTTAGTTATCGATTATTTTCTAATACACTACCATCACTAGCTAAGAAACTAAGAGGTTGTTGGATCAAATCAAGTTGCATTTTTGCACCATAGGTCATTAATTGATGATTTTCTCTTGCACTTCCATCTCTAGTAGGCATTTTTAGTTATTTTTGCATAATTGATCATATATCGATTATATTCTATAAACTCTCATCTCTATTTATCATCATAGATCATTTACCGATGATTTTCCTTACACTGCCATCTCTAGGTGGCATCACTGATCATTAATCGATGATTTTCTCTTGCACTTCCAAATCTAGTTGGCATTTTTAGTTATTTTTGCATAATTGATCATATATCGATTATATTCTTTAAACTCTCATCTCAATTTATCATCATAGATCACATATCGATGATTTTCTTTACACTCTCATCTCTAGTTAGCATCATAGATCATTTATAGATGATTTTATCTTGCATTTCAATCTCTTGTTGGCACTTGTGCTTTTCTGTTGTTCCAACTAATTGGTTGAAACTGCAATTCGATAAAGGAATCGTGTCTGCAATTGTTCATAGACTCCCATCTCTAGTTGGTGCTAGTTGGCATAGCAGCTGTAAAAGCATCGATTATGCTGATGTGTTTTATACAAACATCGATGTTTCTGCACCTCTAGTTGTTATCCCTTGCATATATCTACTTCTCTTTATTATATTCGACTCTATCTTGACTGTGTTTCAAATGTTGTGGAATTCTGCATATACTATCGATTGTTTCCCATCTCTTACTTAGTTTTCTTGCTTATTCCTTTTAATATCGATTGTTTTCAGGTGGGACCTTAAACTTGGTATTCTTACCTGCTGCATGTCTTATCGAAGAATTCCAACTACTCTCCCATCTCTAACTTAATATTCCTATCTGTTGCATTTGTAATCGATTGTTTCCATCTACACTCCCATCTCTAACATGTTTGTCTTGCATGCTGCATCTGTTACCGTTTGTTTCTAGCAACATTTCCATCTCTAACTTGTTATTCTTTTCAACTATTCAACATTTTCCATTGCTGTTTATTATTTGCAAGCCAAACTTGTCGATTATTTTCTGCCTGAGTGCCATCACTAGCTGGAATAGTTCACGTGCAGCTCCAGCTCCAGCTCCAACTATTCTCGGCGCATTCCTTGGGCTCAGCCACTCTGGTCTGGCTGCGATTCGGCTCGGGCCGTGTGAGAGTTTTCAAATTTTTCGGTTGCGTTTATTGCGTTCATTATGGCTATGTGTGTATGTGTATGTGTGTGTGGGTTGAAAGTCGAACCGATTGACTACAGGGTTAGCTGTGCTAGCTAGCCCTACCCCTCTTCTCATGCTTCTTTAGCTGGCCCCAAAAAATAATCGTTGGCGTTATCTGGGCGAGAATGAAAAGTCATTACCGCCATTCGTTCCAAAGTTCTGCCAATCTGTAGCATGTGCCGAGAAGGGGGCAGCTCTGGGGTGAGCTGTGTGTGGCAGGGGCAGGGGGTTAGTCAAACGCTTGGCTGGTTGAGCCGCATTTCCATTGAAGCGGAAACGGAAATGCCTCGTGCGAGGCGAGGCGAGCCAAAAGTGCTTCGAGTCGAGTCCTTCAGCTTCCTTTTGGCTTGTGCATTAATAGATTAATGGACACAGCAGCCTAGCAAAGCAGGGGGAGGGGTGGAAGCTGGGGTAGACAGCATGGGCGTCCACTTGTAGGGGGGCGTGGGCGAATGCTCTTCCTCCCTCCCTCTGGGGGGCGTGAACAGGCGACGCGCGCGCTTTGTAATTAATTTGAGCCGCTGGCCACGCAGGGCGTAGTTCAAGGGGGTAAGTCGGCATAGGCGAAAAAGGGTTAAAAGGGAGTCTCTTTGTGTGTGTGTGCATGCGTGTGTGTGCACAACCAGTTAATAATAAGATGCAGCACATTTAATAATAGCGCAGCGAGCGAGCCATTAAAACAAAGTGCTCGCCACAAAGACCACGCCTACACCGCCCACTCCATCAGCCCACTGGCCACAGGGCCATAGGGCCTAAATGCAAATGTAAACAGCTGTGTGTGCGTCTGTGTGTGTGTGTGTGTGCCTCGGTGAGTACATTAATTTCGTTGTTGTTGGCCGAAATACACGTTTCGGTTTCAGTTTCAGTTTCAGCCTTGTTTTAGGCCCAGTCAACAGTGCCTCAGGGGTAGAAGAGGGGGGGCAGCAGTAGGTTGGGCAGTGTCCAGCAACCACGTACTACATGGTAATTACAACTTCCGGCAGCACACACACACACCCGTAGAACATGAACATCGACAATGACTTGAAGTTCAACTTGGAAATGGACAGCGGCGCGTGGAGAGCGTTGTCCACTTGGCGAAACATTTCCGTCCACAGCGTGGCACCGTGGTTGTCAATGGGTTAATATGAAACAAAATAAGGTTGTTTGGAAGAACCTAAAGGTAGCTGGCAATCGATAATGTATTGTGGATAAAGTTTATTCAGAGTTTTGAGCTGCGAGTATTCAGATTGTTCGATATCTATTGAAAGCCTTAGCAATAAATGAAACTTTACTAAACAAGGATTGGATGATGTTGCAGCAAAAGCTTATGGAGTAGTAGGTGCTTTTACTTGTTGAAGAATACCTAACCTTACATATAGAGCAGAATATAAATAAATCAAATTATTCAACCTAAGATAGAGAAAAGATATCTTTTATATCAAATGGTCTTTTTGTATGATTTATAAAATTAGTTTACTGAATATTGTCATACTGGCAAAAACTTAATCAAATAGAAATGGCACGGAAAAATAAAATAATTTCCAATCATGTTACTTGTCTACTTAAATATTTAGTATGCATTTATGTTTAAAAATATACCAACGACCTCTAAAAAATAGAATTCGACTAAAAGAAACACTTTTGAAAGAACCCCAGGAACGAAAACTACAAAGTGCGTGAAAAATTTCAGTGTGGCTTTTTTTTAAGACTTTAAAGCCTTTGATTGTTAATTAACATTTACTTACTTTGAAATGATTTTGATTATGTTATCCACATATATATCATACTTGGCTTGGTGTGACAGACCCCACAAATTACATATATTCATAAACAACATCAACAGCCGTGTCGATATAGACATTTCCGTCTGTCCGTTCGTCCGTATTAAAATCTAGATTTTAGAGACTATAAGAGCTAGGACTACAAATAAAATATGAAAATGTGTCTTTATACTGCAGATTTAGACTGCACACAGACAGATTTGACTTTAGATTAATTCCACAGCCCACTACCCCCGCCCTTAATAGCTAAAAGCCGAATTTCAAGCGTATTTTTAATGCAGCACAGTTCATTTTTGGTGAACACAATAAATGATAACGTCCAAATCACTACTGAAAATTTGATTGCAATCGGTCAGTTAACATAGAAGTTATTTAAGTAATAGATTTAAAGGGCTGCTCTCTGCAAAGTATCCAACACAAAATTAGAAATATTACACTTGACTGTAGCTTTTTTGTGTTTGTTTTCCAAATTGTAATCCAATCGTAAAATGAACGAAGAAGTTATTCCAGTTCACATTAATACTTTGTCACTTTTGCCCACTGTGCGGCACTGTCCGAAGATGCGACCAGTGACTTTTTACCCCGCAGGCCGCGTGCACTGAGCAGCTGTCCACACACATACACACACTCGCACACACACACACACAGACAGTTGTTGGGGCACTTACATCGCTGCCCTGGGGCTGCGTGCGGAACGTATTGTTGCATTTATGCATATCCTGTGGCCTGCCTGTGTGTGAGTGTGTGTGTGTGTGGTCATTGTATTGTATTACACATTGAAATGTTAATTGTTTTAAGCAATAATTAGGATTGCAATCAAATGGTCTACGCCGTCGTCGTCGGTCACGCTGCCTGCCTCAAAACTTGTGCCCCTTATGTTCGCATTGTTGTTGTTGTTGTTGTGTTTGCTTAGTTACCGTTAAGTAGCCCCACACACACCCACATGGGGGCACATTAATTGTATTTGTATCAATTAACAAAAGGGTAAATTTATGGCGCTCAAGGGCTACGGCTTGCCCCCCACAGACTCCCCTCCTCCTGCTCTGTGCCTGCTCCCTACGCCACTGCATTGTTTGCCCTGTGTGTCGTGGCTGCCATTAACCCTTTTGGGGGTATGGGGCCAGGGCAAAGGTGAGCGAGTGTGCTTGAGCGCCACTGGGCAAATAGGTAGGGGAGGGGGGCAGGGGGAGGGCAGGGGAGCTGCTTGCTGATGCACGTTTTGACCTGCAGTTACACTTAATTGTGGCCCTGTTCAATGCCAATGATGATGATGACGAGGATGATGATGAAGATGCGGCTTGTAATATGCCTATATTATTGATAGCAGCACTTGTGCCACAGGCACGCACACACTTCCACACACACTTCGACACACACTCCCACACACACACAGACAGACAGACATACATACGTCGGGGCTATTAATGTTATTTGCTTGTTTACATGAACGTGAACTAAGCACATCAATAAAGGCAACAAACGCAAAGAAAGCAGGCAAACAACACACAACTGTCGCACCACAAGAACACACACACACACACATATATATCATATGACATCCCTTTCCCACTTACTGTAACTGGCAATTGTGTTACCCCTTTAGGCGCTGCACAAGTTCAAGAAAAAGGAATATAAATGCAAACAGATCATAAAAAATCTATTACGCAACCACATGTAACGCTGACGAAAGCCCAAACACCCCCTCTCTCTGCTCTACCTCCTCCTGCACACACACACACACTTGTATATTAACCCTTTAGCCAGCAAGACGATAAAATATCAATCGTTGATAAACAAGAAATCAAACAGCCATCAAAGCGCCGTTATGCCAATGCCTAGCACAAAAAAGGCACAAAGTAGTTAGCAAGCGTTACTTGTAGATACCCTGTAATGAGTGTAGAGTATGTATTGAAGCATAGCATGAAATATTATGGATTTTTTTGGGCTGTAATTAATAAATTTTTACTATAACTTCATATAATTTCATGTGCTCAACTTTACTTCGTTTTTTTATATTTTATCAGATATACAATTTCATCTTTAATCTAATGTGTATCTCGTGTTTTTGTTTCATCAACACTTCTGCTAAGTAGTTTTAGTATCTTATTCTATCCTCAGTGTACATTGATCATGATCTATAATATTATATTTACAGGGTGTAAAAATACAATTTAAAACAGAGCTATATATTTATGGCAATCCAAGCAAATTGCGCTATCTCATCAATTTCTGGAATTCAGACTGATAATTTAATGTGGATTATATAATTTAAGTGTATATAATTATATATTCACCTCGGTACTAGGCTACCTCGTTTGCCTTAATATAATAATTTAAAAGAAATATATATATTTTAAGTGTATTATATAAAAACTTTTGCATACTTATGACTAAAATTTTCTCTCTAATATTTTCCCTATATGCTCCTCTAACTTTGTCTACAAAACACCCCATAATTGTCTAACTGTTTACAGGGTAACATAACCTAAAAGGGAACCCCTCAATGGGAATGCCCAAAAAGAAAAAAAAAACCAAAAACCTCAACCGTAGCTGAAATAGAAACTGTGACTGCGAAGCATCAAGTCGCTGAGCTCAACCCGTTCCGCAGTGTCCTTTCCCATTCCAAAGCCAATAACACACACCCAACACTGCCATATATGTGTGTGTGTGTGTGTGTGGGTGTGTGTATGTGGGTGTGTGTGTGGGTGGGTGTATGTGCATGATTGAGTGCCAGTTGCTGTTGTTGTTTTCTCCTTTCGGTTCGATTTTTGTTCAACTCATCTATCAATGTCAAATTATGAAGTGATCATATTTGGATTTATGCGAGGCGAGAGCAGGAATGAGAGTCAGATACAGATACAAGTGAGTAAAAGAGGTAGAAGGGGGTGAGGGGAGGAAGGGGAGAATCGTGAACGAGCTTAAAGTCAGAGAAAAGTAAACCCAAAGCCGACGAGTGTCCCACTTAGCTCTTAAAGGTGCGTGTCTAAAGGTCGCACAGTGGGTCGATTACTTATATAAAAAGTTGCAAGGATGTAAATTGAGTGAGTAGAGTGAAGAAAAGAAAAGAAGTGATAGTAGGAAAAAAGTAAGAGAGAAAGAACGTTGATAAAGTAAAGAAAGAAAGGAAAGGAAGAAGAGAAAGAAAGAATGAAAAAAAGAAAGACAAAAAAAAAAGAAAGGAAAGACAGAAAGAAGAGAAACAAGAGAATGAAAGAACAGATTCGGGGCAGACTTTGCAAGATTCTGTTGGAATAACAAAAGCTAATGAGGAACATGAGCTGAGCATGTTAATTGATTCCTTTTATAAGGCTCTTCTGAGGTTTCTTCATGAAAGATAATGAAGAGAGTAGATTGAAGAAAGCGCAGAAATGTATATTGTGCAAGGTTGAGATGCTTGAGCTGAGCTTGTAGATATCTCTGACCCTATAAAGTATATATATTCTGAATCAAGATCAACAGAGTGGTGGAACTAACCGAGTCTGTATGTCTGTCTCTCCGTCTGTCTGTCTGTTGCAACGGAAACTAGTCCCTCAGTTTTAAAGCCATCTTTATGAGACTTGACAGACACGCTTCTTTGTGCTACACGTTGTTAATAAGGGGGAACAGACCGAATCGGATCAATATATTGTATAGCTTTCGTCCTATCGTACAACCTGTTGCAATTCAATTTACTACATCGAAACTTTGATATACATATAAACCAGGAAGAAAGGCTGCCTTTCATGTTCCTATCTCCTCCTCCTATACAAGTCTTATATACCTTTTCTTACTGACTGTAAAACTCTTTCATGGTCTACACTCTCTTTTCATGCAACTTTATTTAGAATTTGCGCTATGCTTTGCCACTTTGGCCCATGGTGCACAAGTCGCTGTAGAATGTTGCATGTCAAAGGGGCAAACGTATTGCAAAAACAAAACGCTCTGGGGATGCCACAGGCCACAGAGTGGGAGAGGGAGGGGGGTGAGGCAGAGAGGGGAGTCCTGAGAAAAAAATGAAGCCCTAGCTAAGCCCATAAGCGAACGTGTTCATAATATTTACAGTTATTGATATTTGAAAAGGCGGAAAATTTATAACGAGCGACATGTGTGCCGTGTAAGTGTGTGTGTGTGTGTGTTTGTGTGTGTGTGTGTTTGTGTATTGGTCGTGTGTGACAACATGCCGAAGCCTGCACAGCAACGGTTACGGCTACGGTTACCGTTTGGGCTAGGGGGAGGGGGGTGTCATGCGACAGTGGTAAGGTCTGTGTGGGCAAGGGTGCACGGCCGGTGGTGGGGGGGGCAGGCATAATCGCAATATTCAATCAAAAATCGATTACAAGGACCAAAAGGAGCAAGAACATGGACGGAGTATGGACGTGCCGGTTAGAAAAGGGGATAGTGGTGGAGGAAGGGGGGGAGTAGTGCAGGCGCAGGTTGCAGAGGGTGCTGCCTACTCTGGGAGTGTGTTGAAGAAGGTTAACACTGACTTGGGACAGCAGCTCGCCTGTGGAGGCTGTGGCAGGTTAATCTAGGCACACACACACATGCGCTCCCTTTCCCCCTTTCTCTCCCTCTCCCCCTCGCTCCTTTGCACAGCACTTGGCGCCACTTGGTGGCCACATGGGCATGACAATGAATTATTTGGCCTGCCCTGCCTTGGACTCCTTGGCAATTTGCAGGCAGCATCATCAACTCTCTCTCTCTCTCTCTCTCTCTCTCTGGGTATACCCTGTAAATGGGTAGTGGCTGAGAGAGGGTAACTGCTTGGTGGAGTGAAAGAGTTGTAAAGTTTAAAGTTGTAAACTTTTTGTAAGTATAAAGTATACAGTATAAAGTATAAAGTATAAGTATAAACTTGTTTATAAGCAGCCTCACAGCCGCCTCACAAATGAAAGAACTTTTAATGGCTTGTAATAATTAATAATTGTAACTAATATATTTTTTATTTATTTAATTAATTTAAAGTCAACTAAATACATTCGACTGAATTAGATACAAAAAATTATTTAAAAACTCAATTTAAAATAATTAGGCATTAAGTTTAAGTTTACAAAATTTTAAGATAATTAAATTTAAAATTAATTTAATTTGTTTGAGTTGAATTTAATTTAATTTAAGCTGGGATGAACAAAGATATAATCGATCCAACATTTGTTGCAGAGAATTGGGGAAAACCCAATCAGATCAGAGGAGTTAATAGTATTAGTAAAAAGTTAGTATAAGACATGCCCAACCGACCGAGGGGCAGTGTCATAAGCGAGATAGAGAAAAATAAAAATAATAATAATAAAAAAAATTTCGGGATATTATAACTTTATCAGCTGTTCTCTTGCATTCTCAGCAACATATTCTATTAAATACTAAACAATATGCTTCTTTAACAGGTATTTATTGTGCAAACTAAATTAAAGAACTCTAGCTAAAGTAGTTCCCAAGTTAAGTGAGGTCAAGCAAGAGGAAGAAGAGTATCTGTTGACATAACTTCGGCCTTAAGCATAGCTAGAGTTGTCAAATTTGGCATGTAATGTGCTAAGTTACTAAAAATTATAATTCCATGTTATTTCCGGCACTTTTTCAAACCTATTCCACAGCATATCTACTTGTCGAGCTCACACTGTCTTGTCACTTTTATTTTTTTTTTTCTGTTTGCGTGCGCGTTTTTGTCAAACAATTTTTAAACCTTAATTCACATGTGTAAATTGAAAGCAGCACCTGTGCTGCGAAGGGGTGGAGAGGGGAGAGAGAGAAGGAGAGGGAAGAGAAAGAGAGAGAGGGGGAGAGGGAGAGCGAGAGGTGACTGTACCACTTGACAAGGGGTACGGGCAGGCGAGGCTTGAATTATGGAGCAGCCTGCGTCTGTCTATGCTTGATTTATGGCCTAAGCTCGTCCTCGTTCCCTTCCCCCCTCCCGCTGCAGAGTCACTGGAACGTCCCTTTGTCCCACGTGTCGCATAATTCTTCATATTTTTGGTGGACGCTTTTTGAGAGGCTTCCAGGCAGGGCCTGTGCCTGCTCCTGCTCCTGGGCTTTCGCAATATGCCCAGCCAGATTTTACAGCTGTTGTTGTAATTGTTGTTGTTGCTGTTGTTGTTGCTGTTGTTGTTGCTGTTGTTGTTGTTGTTGTGGCAGCTGCCGTGGATAATTTGTAATTTAACCACTTTTCAGGTTCAGTAGCCGCAGTTCAGCGCACCTTCCTCATATCTCCCCCGTTGCTACGCCCCTGTGTTGCCCTTATTGTTGTTGGTTGCTGCTGCTGTTGTTGTTGTGGAGGATGTTGTTCCGCTTCCGTTGGGCAACTTCCGCTGCGCACCTTTTGTCTGCCACAGCGCACGTAAGCAATACACTCTATTCAAGATACTCTGATTTTGGCAGGGCATATGGCACGTGGAAAAAGCAGGTTGAGGGGTAGACGAGAAGAGGGAGTACAAGAGACAGAGAGAGAGAGAGAGAGAGCAAGAGGGAAGAATAAATAGAAATGGTGGAAGAGAAAGAGAGAGGGAAGAAGGTAGAAATAGGTGGAATAGAAAGCTAAAAAAAGGTGAAAGTAGTGAGAGGTAATAATATAGACTGATACAATCGAAGAAAGACAAAGGTAGAAGACTCTCTTTCAGATGGAAGACATGGAGAAGAAGACATAGGTGTAAAAGAGAGAGAAGTGGAGAAACAGGAGCAAGGCAACAAGAGAGAGAAAAGAATAAGAGATGGAGAGAGAGAGAGAGAGAAGAAGAGAGAGATAAGTATAAAGTGCGATAGAATCAAAGGAAGACAAAAAAGAATAAATTAAATTAAATTAAATTAAACTCAAACAAATTAAATTAATTTTAAATTTAATTATCTTAAAATTTTTTAAACTTCAACTTAATGCTGAATTATTTTAAATTGAGTTGTATTTGTATCTAATTCAGTCGAATGTATTTAGTTGACTTTAAATTAATTAAATAAATAAATAAATAAAGGAGACACTCTCTACATAGAAGACTCTCTTTCAGATAGATGACAAAGAGAAGAGGACATAGGTACCTTTGCTTATATGTAGGACTTCTTCTCTGTGAAGAGGAGAAACAGAAGGGAAGAAAACAAGTAGATCAAAGTGGAGGAACAAGGAAAAACAGAAGGAAAGAGATAGAAACAAAGTGAAGAGAGAGAAAGAAATGGACTAATATAACAAATCTGGTGGAATAAAAAGAATGGGAGGAAGAAAGAGAAATCAAAATATAAAGAGTTAAAAAATCTTTAGAAGACAAAGGTAGAAGACTCTCTTCCAGACAGAAGACATAGGGAAAAATACATAGATATAAGCTAAGAGAAGTGCATAAACATAAAGAGAGAGAGAGAGAGATAAATAAGAACACTAACAGAGAAAAGTAGAAGAAACTGTTACTGTGAAATCAGTCTGCCTACTCAAACCAATCAAGAATATATATAGTATATACGAGCCCTGCCCACTATTAATTCGCACGGCTGGTGTTTTTACGCATATGCAATGTTTAGCACACAATATATGTGAAGATAATATAGTATATTTATAGTATATATATAGTCTATATATTCCCATCAGAAATCATTTCCTCTTGTCTCCATATTGATAAACCAACAAAGTCATATACTTTTATTTATCTAAGTCTTTGGCATTATGAATGACATGCAGTGTCAAATATTCTCACATATCTCTGCTCACTTAAAGGGCATCTGCTGGTCGAGCTACTCCAACGACTTCTTCACTCTACTATTATATCATTTTTTTAATTCGTCCCTTTGCGCTGTCGTCGTCATCGTCATCGTCATCGTCGTCGTCGTCGTCGTCGTTGGGCAAATTAAATGAAATTTCTGCAGTGACGCAAACTTGTTTATTTTGACAGTCACAAATACGCAAACACACACACACATACTCACTCCCCATCTTCCCCCTATCCCACGGCAACCCGCGAAAAGCTACGCGAAATCGTTAACCGCAATTTTTTCCACGGTTCGTTTGGACGTTTTAATTCGCTTAAAAAATAATAAAAACAGCAGAGCAAAAAATTTCACGAAATTGGTACAAGGCAAAAAAAATTGGTAAAATTTAATAAGGGCAAACAAAGAGAGGGGGAGGAAGGGGGATTGGGAGGGGAGAGCTGTGCAGGACCTGCGCTGTTGATGAGCAGCGGCGTGCGAGGCAAATGATGCGATTTGCGCGTGCAAATCGAATCGGGTCACATATGCGTGAAATCATTCAACACACACACACACTGAAGCTCAGAAACCTCAATCCCCTTTCCCTCCCGCAGCCACTCTACGCTCATGGCAAAGCAAAAAAAAAAACAGAATTCCGCGTGTTGAAAATTTTTTAATTTGTAAATTTTGCGATAATCAGTTTTATTGAGTTGTTGTTGTTGCCCTTGTTCTTGTCAGCACTGCAAGCTGGCAGGGTATAGTGGGAGGGGGTTAAAGAGAAGAACGATGTAGTATGGAAGAGTGGAGAGAGGGGGTGAGTGGAGGGGGGGGTACGTTAGCCTGTCTTTGAAGCATGCAAATGAGTGAAGCAATTTACCTGCGCTGCCACTGACAGCTCTGTGAGTGGCCGTGGAGAGAGGTAGAGAGGGGAAGGGGGTGGTAGATTACAGTGGAAGAGTGCAGAGAGAAGACAGCATAAGGGGGCAGGGCGCAGTGGGCAGGGCGTAAGGGAGTGCACCGCAGGCAAATCAAATTAAGCGCAACACAACGAATCGAAAAAAAAAAAATAAAATTTCATCTACGTAATACGATTTCGAAGTGGAACAAATTGCCAATGCCTGCATATATTGTATAAATTATAGAATTATGGCAGAAAGAGACACAGAGAGTGAGAGAGAGAGAGAGGGATGGTAAGAGAGGTAGAGATAATTGAACAATTTGCAATCAAGTACAAAATAAAAGTGAATGAGTTTGTGGAGGTTCTATAATTCAATTGTGACTGTGAGCATAATAAACTTCCTATATACCAGATATATAAACTCACTATATAACATATATACATGTGTATATATATAAAGCAGAATTCGAATACAGTAATCTGCCAGTTAAATCTTTATAAAGACCTTCGCATTCAGTTTAAAGAGAAGCCCAAGAAACTCAGCAATTCCTCAGTCTCCCTTTGGGCAGTTGAACACTTGCACTCCCTAGAGGTCAACTGTGGAGGGAAAGGGAAGTGTGTGACAGGCTGTGGGGGAGGGGTGTATGTGGGGTACAGCTTGGGGTGCTGGTAACAATTTGCAAAATTGAAATGAAATTTAAGCCTTGCAATTTGCACGGGAAAATCTCAGGGCCGCAAAAGCAACCGCACGAATGGCCTTAAAAATGTCTTTAGACTTAAGGCTAGAAACCCCAAAAGCCCAATATACATACAAGTGCATGTGTGTGTGTTTGTGTGTGTGTGTGTGTGTGGGTGTCGTAATAGACGATGAAAGCAAAGAGCCGCAGAAGAAAAAACAAAGAAGGCTCCAAGGGAAATGCATAGGAAAGGACTGTTTGAAAATGCCAGATTGAAGTAAATGAAAGCACTGCAAACGGGGCTAAGAGTGAAAGGGATGCAGAGAGGGGGGGAGGGGGGTCTTGAAGTGGGGGGTGTGGGGTGGTGGTGTGGCAAATACATATTCCTTTTTCGGTTTTTGGGGTTTGCGTCTTTGCATCTTTTTGGCGTCTTTCGTGTGGTTTTGGATTTCTTGGCTCAAAACTTTCCAGTCCAAGGTGCAGACACAGCTTCAGACTCTGCATATCTATTTATATGTTTATGTGTGTGTGTGTGTGCCAGTAAGTTGCAGTTACAAGCGCTTTGTAGTTGCTTTTGGACTTTGCTATGGCTGCACATCTTACAAAATTCTTTAAGATCTTCGACTGCGGTCGCTTTGACAACACTCACAGGGTCAGTGGCGGCGTGCAGAGGGTACAGTGCGAGGGAACAGAGAGGGTACCGGGCTGGAGGGTAGTGGGTTCTTTGGGATCTGTTCGCTGGTCTGGGCACTGACCAGTCAAATGCAAATAGAAGCAAATTAAATGCTTTCGACTGCTCATGCAATATTTAAAAGTCCTCAAAGACAAACACACACATGGGCGTAGCATACAAAGGGGGCGGCATAGCCTGATATCTGGTGGTAGAGTGGGCTGGTCATTCTATTCTCGATATCAGTTTTGTTATTCACATCACGTGACTTGATTCAATTAACCGATGCGCTGCGAGCCACAGTCGAAGCGAAGACTTAATTGGAACTGCTTGACGGGTTGCCGCGATACCCCTTTCTGGCAGCCCCAACACCCTTTCGCTGTACCTCCTGGACACCCCTGTGCTGTCCTACATTGACCCTTGCATGAGGCACACGTTCCCCTTGCCACATGCCACATGCCAAAAGGGCGTTCGAGCCACTTAAGCAGCCAGCGAGCCACTGGCCATGCCCATGGCCCTGACCCTGGTCACCTGGGGGGTAGAAGGGGTGAAGAAGGGGTAACAAGGGCGGGGGGTTGCCACTTTCCACTGGTCAGTCGCGTATTCACACACACAGAGCGGCATTCACACGCCGCTAAAAAGGGTTATTAACTCGTCAGCTCGGCTAAATGTCAGCTCAGGTGGGCACTGATTAAGGGTTGAGGGTAAAGGGGGGAGGGAAAGGAGAAGGAGAAGGGGGAGTCAGTTCTCTCTTCCCCCTCAGGGGTTTGTGAGCTGAATCCCTGACAAAATCGTTGCTGATGCGTGGTCACGCACCATTATCGCCACTGGACTCTGCACTCCCTGAACTGAAACCCATAACCCCTTATCCCCCTGCCCTTGCCCTTCCCTATTGTCTCGCACCTCATTCGTTAGCCCTTTAGCGAGCCACCTATCAATGAAGTTGTTAATTTTATACTTTCACCTCTTCCCCACCACTCCATGCTCAACCTGACCCCAACCCCCTTGCGCCTGCCCTGCCTTCCTGTTCACTGTTTGTTCAGTTCCCTTGTCCGAGCTGTAATTTGAGTTGACTGAAAGGGCTTAATTATATTTGTGATATGCTTTAACTCGATTGCAATTGCTTTAACCTCACCTTCGTCTGTCTCCAGCTAATGAGAGACGCCACTTAAAGCGACCATGGTGGACAGGTCGGCGTGATTAAATGTGTCGCTGGGTTTGAGATTTCTTGGATTTGGTTGAAGCAGCTTAACGATTTAAGGTCTTAAAGAGCGGCAATTGAAGATAATGAAAAAGATGAAAGGATATTGGCTAAGCGACTTAGAGGTATAGTTTATTGAAGCCTCCAGCAAATTGTTGAGGGTACCCTAGAAGATTTGACAGGACAAAGGTTTAAAGGTTAATGTAGTGAAGAAGTATAAATAGAAACTATTTCGCATAAAGTGCTGGCAATTAAAGCCCCTTTTGAGATAGTCGAATGTTCATTTTATGCTTTGTCTTTTCAGTCGTCTGCGGAGTCAATCGCTTAGCTGGGGGTCAACTTTAAGTGAGCAGCCCCCAGCAGGTGCTGAGCGAGAGAGACAGCAGGATGGGAAGAGAGACAGGTAGTGGGAGCAAGGCTGGGTCTAACTGGGCCCGCTTATAATCAGAAACTATAATAACTTTGCGCATAATCACGAATCATTTGACTGCAGCCGCAGCAGCAGGAAGAGCAGGGAGAGGCACAGGAGCTGAAGCTGAAGCAGAGCGAAGCCTGAACCTCAAACTGAACCTGAGCCTGAACCGAAACCGTAACCGTGACCGAAACGTGAAATGCAAATTACCCAAAAAGGCATAAAGCAGCGCGGCTCATCCTCATTCCTCCACACACAGCACACACACATGAGTGAGGAAAGGACACTCAACACACACTCAGAGGAGTTGCTTCGTCGTATGGGAGCAATAATAAATTGAAGTAACAAAATCTTAACAATTACAATAGCGCCACCAAAGACGGAACCAGGACGGGGCATGGACACCGACACGGACACGGACACGGACACGGACACGGACACGGACATGGGACCAGGACACACATGGCTGCCCGGATGTAAAGGACACAAGTAGCACGGGTAGCTTAGGTGGGGGGATAGAGGCTGCTGGGACCGTACTGGGGCATTTAGAGCGCTTCAGAAAACCCAATAAGTCTACGGTAATAATCGAGCATAAAGCACAATTTATTTTCATAAAACCTCAGCCGTAAGCTGAGGGCGCTGATCAGGCTAAGGCTGCAGTGGCAACAACAACAGCAACAGCAACAACTAGACTCGGTCTGGCTGCCTTTTAGGGCTGCAGGGCTGCTGGGCTGCCGGGGCTGGCTGTGCGAACCCGTTCCGACTTTTGATTTTAAAACAGTGACGGCCATAAGTAGTTGTAATGGCAGTTGCCAGGGGCGTCCAAGAGGTGTAGGAGAGGGGAGAGGAGGCAGGCCAGGCTAGTGGGTAAATCTGGCGCTGAGATGCTGGGCAAGTCGCTGGACTGCCTTTGCTTTTGTCTGTGTCTCGCACAACTGTACATAAAACCGCATAAACGCGACCCCCGTCTACACCTCCCCCCTCCCCCCTACCTGCTCGCCTGGCCCTGCCTTTGGCGACGTCCTTGTCGCTGTCGTCGCAATTTTATGGCAGCAGACACCACGTTGTTGTTGTTCCTCTTCTCTTGTTGTTGTTGTTGTTGTTGTTGTTGTAGTAGTTGCCAACGTAGTTGCCCCGCATTGCCCAGAAGCTTAACGAACATTTTACAATGCCCATGATGCATTAATATCCGAGACAGAGACCGAACCCAGCACCCCCACCTAGACGGAGGTCTGTGGCGCAGATAACGTAGCATACATTTTGGGGCAACTAAAAACTGCTACAGTTCGCGTTGAGTGTAGAAGTAGAAAGGGTTGGGCAGGGGCTGACTAGCAGGGTGGGGGGTTAGTGTCGTGCCACGGCAGCTTATCGTACGAAATTAGCTACCCTTGTTGCACACACACACACACACTCGCACAACACACACACACACACAGTTCGTTGCTCGTATTTTTTCGGCTTGCAGACTCACATTTTCGTTGTCTGATCCCACTATTTATAAAATTTCAATAAATAATTTTGTTGCCCGGGCCAAAAGGGTTGCCACCAGTCACTGTCTGTCTGTGTGTGTGTGTGTGTGTCGGTGTGCGTGTGTAAATGTTTTTGCTGATTTCGATTATTTGGCAGGCGCAAATGACTGCATCAATGTGTGCATTGATTGCCATTTTGGGCCACTCCCCCCTGCCCCCTGGCACCCTAGCAGCCTGCACAACAGGCCACTAACTAACCGTCTAACATTTGACGCTTGGCACGCCCCCTGCTCCCTTTTGCCTCTGCCATCTGCCCTCTGCCCTCAGCGCCCTGCCCCCTGTTCTTGCAACCAGGCAGGCGCGACGCAGCAACCGCAAACAAATCAACAAAGCAATCAACGTCTATTTGTATTTTCACACACACACACACAGCAACACATAACTCTCACACATACATACACACACTCACACATATAGCATTACCCTCACACTCACTGCCAAAAAGTACAAATCAAATTTGGCGCTGTTTGCCACAATTTTCGACCAAAATAACGCGCGGCTACACGCAGCCTTAGATAGAGATAGCTAGCTACATTCATGAATACATGCAAGCACACACTCACACTCACTTACACTCACACTCACACTCACATTCACATTTACATTCACTGTGTATTAGACAGACAGCGAGTGCCGCATGCGAGGTGCCAAGCACCGCCTTGCCACGTGGGTAAAAATTCGTTTAATTAGCCACCTTCGAGTTTCGAATATATCCATTCAATATTCATGAGTTGATTAGGCACTCACCACAGTGGCATAGAGGGGCTAGACTGTGTCTCCCACTCTCCCCTTTGAGGGAAAGAGTTGCCCAGGCAAAACTTTATCGTTAAAAAACTGGAAAAATACCACAAAATTATTGAACTACTTAAAAATACCACAATATTAGTTTTCAATATAACCAGTTTAATTCTTAGCCTTCTTTATTTAATACTAAGTTAGCCTAAATAGAAATTCCGAACTTGTTTTTCTACTTAACTTATTTAAGAAATAGTTAAACTTATAAGAAATACTTAAAAAATACCAAGCACTAATAGATGGTACCTAACAAAATACTAGAATAAGTATTTGGATTATAGGCACCTTTTCATTTATTTGCACACCCTTCTCTCTTGTATATTTCTTCATTCCTGTTGCCTGCCTTCTTAAGCTCGCTCTTAATTAAATAAATATCAGAGTAAAATACTTGAAAACCCCCAAAAAATACCAATATACCACAATACAATACCGTCAATTCTCCCCTATTGCGATTATTCAATTGAATCTAAGCCAAATTGATCAGATCAACTGACAAAAAATGAAGAATAACCATATTTCCCTCACTTCACTGCAGGAAGTATCCATTACCAACGGAGAGAAGGGCAGCTTGCCCGGCAGGGGAAGGGAAGAAGGGGAATACTTATAGCGATTGCCTCGTTTAATGGCACAAAATTAGTCAACAATTTGCGCTGCATTCCGCATAATCTGGTCAAGGGATTGCGATGATGTGTTGTTTACACTTCACCAACAGCCACAACAATAATAACAACAACAACCACACACACATCATACACACACACACACACACAAAAGCACAACAAAAAAAAAAGAAGACAACAACACAAATTATTTCCGTCTTATTACCCAGCAATGCCATATAAGCCGACCATCAGAATAAGTACTCACCCGGGGCAGAGTGGAGTTTGGAGAAGGAGTTTGGGTTCGGGTTGGAGTTGGAGTTGGAGTTCGAGTTTGGGTTCACGGTTAACGTTACGGGCTTCGGTTCACTTCAATGTGTCAGCGGGCAACAAAAGAATGGAAAACGTGAAGGAAAAATAGCAAAAATACCATAATAATTCTTTTGCTCGGTTTGGCAATTTTGTCAAGGCGTAGCAAAAACATGAAGAGAGAGCAAAAAGAAGCGGAAAAGAAGAAGAAAAGAACCTTCGACTGGTACTAGATACCTTGTAGAAAGGGTGGATTATAACATACTTAGCATATTTGCAGATTTATTTGGCATATCCTGACATTTTCAAGCAGCTTTTGCAATGGTATTCTTCACTTTTTAACTGATAACTTCTATATTTACTAAACAATGATGATGAAGTTTGAACAGTGAAGAGCTAAGACATTAACTTATATAAATTGATTGATAGAATTATGATATCTTACATAACTCTGAAAGATAAATAATCCTTGCTTATCTGCAATTACTATAAATGTTTCTCAAATGGTATCTCTCTAGGCTTCAGTCAGTTCTTACACTCTTCTACTCTCTCTCTCTCACTCTCTTAACAGGGTATCTACAACTCGAGTAGCTATATTATATATAGCTAGCATAGCCCCGAGTGTTTTTGGCTATTGAATGTAAATGTACCGTTATTTTCTATAGCCATTATATTGTAGTACCCCATGCTGTAGTTGAGTTCTGTTCAGTTGAGTTCAGGCAGTCAAATGGTCAGTGAATTTTCTGATGAGATGCCTGTGCGATTACGTAACGCGACGCCTCATAAGCTGCGCAGTACTCGATACCTTCCTCTCCCCACTTACTCTTGCTCGCCTCCCCCCCTTGCCATAGCTGACTACACCCCTGGCTGATGTTACTCGTATTGTATTGGTATTCCCGCTGGCTGGACACACTCGATGTTTGACAAAAGCGTCGAGGCCAAACAAAAGCAGCGCTGAAGCCGGAAACACAATGAAGTGAAAAATATGATATGGAGACGGACGAACGAATAGATGAGGTGGGTCGGGGGCGGGAACTGTGGCTCCCCCTTGGTTGTTGCTTTCTTTACATTTGTTGTTGTTGGTTGTGTGTGTTTTTTTTTATTATTTATTATGATTTACAGTTGAACGCTTGATTTGATTTTCAAGTGGTTCCCACGCCAAGCTTTCGACCCAAGTCGATCCCTCGCTCGAGTTGCCCCCCACAGCAGACCCAAACCGGACCGCACCCCCTGCCCCTCCCCACGCCCACTGGCACAGTTAATTAGTGGCCATCAGTCAATTGGCGTCGTGGCCTTTTCATTATTTGCAATTTTTCAGCTAGGGGCGCGCGTTTCGATAACGATTGCAGAGAGGGAGTAATCGATATGTGACATAACAAAGGCGAACTTGAACTTGCAGCTGAATTTGCATGAACACGACATGAGAAAGAGATAAGGGGAATGGGAGCTGGGGAGGGGAGGGGGGGTTACTGCCCGTTTCGTAATGGAATTAGCCCGACGCCCGACATGCTCGACATGCTTATCGATGGGGCCCCGGGGACGCATACGTTAATGCCAGAAACTGGCGCCGTCGCCCGCTTGCAAATCATCGCATTGCAGACTCTGCTTTAGCTCTGTCTATCTCTCTCTCTCTCTTTCTGCCTCTCACTCTCTCTCCTTTGCCATTTCTTGCTGTGCTTGTTTATGCCTGTTTGATTGTCTCACGTGTGGACAATTTGTTTGGCGCGCAGTTCCACTTCGCTTTCGCTCTCCATAAATCCAGCTGCATTAACCCATAATTTTTTAATAGATTCTTCGTTCTCAATGTGTGTGCTGCTCCTGTTCTTTGTAGACGTGGATGCACTGAAAGAAATTAAATGATATGATATGATGTACAAAAGGTATTCGCTTCTTAAGAATTCAAGAGTTTAATGAATGTTTATGAAAATATATAGATTTAAGAGACAGAAAAGCTGCTCTGCTTCCTTATTATATCATGGATAGACTATAATTTATATAGACTATATTATAAATAGTATTAAGACTATATTATAGCACACTTTCATATACTTATGCTGCATTTATTCTATCATATAATATAACTAAACTGTCCTCTATATTAATCTTTTGTATGCACATATAATTTTACTATACCAAGCCTTATCCAGTGAGACTCCACCAAAGCATACTTATACTATATATACTTATACTGTAATTGAAACTCTTATACCATAACTAATCCACACTATAGTTTAAAGATCTCTGATTCCACTGCAGTAGGGCAGTAGTAAGGTCCTTGCATATGAACTCAAAGCCAACTTCAAAAACATTTGCTCTGAGTTTTTTTGTTGAGTGCATGTTGCATGCTCATACCTTGAGTTCAGTGTATTCAAGTGTAGTCGAGGCAGTGAAAAAGTGTAGATAAGTGGAGGGGGATAGGGTACGGGGTATGGGGCATGGGGGGTGCTATCCCCGTTAAGAGCGTAACAAAAATGCGCATCACGTAGCGTCGTTCAAAGTGAATATGTCCAAGCGAATGTTGCGTGATAAGCGCCCAGAGTTATTGCGTCTGCCAAGTGGCCATATACACTCACACACACACACACACACATAGTGTGGCATACAGATAGCACGCGACGCCATGCAATAAATGTTGCCTACTTTCAGGAGGGGGCTGCGCTGGCTGTGCAAATATTTATTGAACATTTTAATTCGTTTGTTGTTGCAAATAAATTCTGATTTATTGGCAATAAAGCGCACAAATAGACAATATGTTGGCAACGCAACTAGCCCAGCCCACTGATAAGCCCCCTTTCCCCTGCCCCTCTCCACTCTTCCTACCACTCCATCTCCACTCCGACTTGAAGTGGACAAATGGACACAAAACGTTGGGCACATGTGCTGAATTTTGAAAGGTTTCGCCTCGACGGAAACTTTTCTTTCATTTTGTATTTTTTACTCGAGCCTCGAAAACATTAACAGAATTTTTATTTTCAGTCTGTTTAAGTTTGCTCTCTGATTGATTTTGGCATCCTGAACTGCTGGCGTGAGGGTCCTTCATGGGGTAGTACCGGAGACAGGCAAGGCAATTAAGTGTGTTCTCGTAGCAAGAGATTTCTGCTACATTGTTTTATATATATTGTAGTAGATACATATTTATGTATGTGAGTGTGTGTGTATTATATCTGAACCATCATTAACTACTACTGTTCGTACTTCTACTATTACTTTTTCATACTTATACTTATGTATATATATTTTCTTGTTCATTAAGGCAAATGAGGTAAGCCAGGAACACCGCAGCTTCTTAAACTCCTACTACTACTAATGATACTAATACTACTAGCTTACTACTTCTTTTTCTACTACTTATAGTGATACTTCTGCTTATACTATAAGCATATACTACACATAGTACTCTTACTACAAATAGTATTTATTCCTCTTCTTCTTATAGTACTACTACTACCAATTTTTACTACTACTATTATTAATACTGCTACTACTACTACATCTACTACTACCACTTCTACTACTACTTATACTACAACTACTACTACTACTACTACAACTACTACTTCTACTACTTATACTACAACTACTACTACTACTACTACTTCTTCTACTACTACTTCTACTACTACAACTACTACTTATAATACTTACTTCTAATACTTATATTACTTCTACTACTTCTACTACAACTAATACTACTACTACTAATACTACTACTACTACTACTACTACTACAACTACTACTACTATGACTACTTCTACTAGTACTACTACTTCTAATACTACTATAAGTGCTCCAACTACTACAACTAAATACTACTACTACTTCTTCTACTTCTAGTTCTACTTCTACTAACTCTACTCCTACAACTATATTTTCCACGATAAATACTAAAAGTTCTACTACTTTTTGTTCTATTACACCTACTGCTACTCTTTACCACTGCTACTACTATTATAACTTACACAGATTTTACTACCTCTCCTATTACTACAACATACTATTATCAGTAACATTGCTACTCCTACTTCAACTACTACCACTTTTACGTGCCACAACTATTACTACATTTTGTACTACTCCTAATTCTGTTACTACTATTACTACTACTTATTTTACTTATACCCAAACTACCTTTTACTTCTGCCATTCAATTCTCTCCATCTCTTTATTCTGTAACTATTTAAGTACTAACTCATTCATCTTATAAACCCACCATGCATTACACCAAGCTACCCACATAATCTCAAGAGCAGCTCAGCCCTACACGCAGTATGTGGTTAGTCGTGCTCACTCTCAATGCTCCAGGGTATTCATTCCACACTTGCTTAATTTCATTTTGTTGCAAGTTTCTCTTCGCCTGTCAGCCTCTCTCTCTCTCTCTCTCTGCTCTGCCTGGCCATGGTCAATCAAAGTCCAAAAATTGCCACTGCATCATGTTGATGTTGCTGCTGTTGCTGCTGTTGCTGCTGCTGCTGCTGTGCGTCATTGTCATTGTCTGGAGCAGCATATTGTTGTTGCTGCTGTTGTTGTTGCTTGATAACAACACCCTCATGGCCAATAGAGCAGCGAGTGGCTGCTGCGAAGGTGGCAAGTGCGTTGAGGCATGTGGCAGGCAGCAGAGAAGGTAGCTGAGCTGCTACGGTTGCGCCACATGTCGCTCATCAGTCATCGCACACACACACACATACACTCAGTCGTCGCGTCTGGCATTGTCAATGTGGCCCGTTGATTGTTGTTGCTACCTTTTTTTGCATAAGTGCCACACATACAGACACACACGTGGGGGTGTGTGTGTGTGTGTGTGTGCGAGTGTATCAGGTCCGCCAGGTGTGCCTTGTGTGTTGCTTTTTTTCGGTCTTCTTGTTGCCGCTGTCTGTGACAGCAGCAACTGTTGTTGCTTTTGTTTTGGCTGCTTGATTTTTGCTCTATGCGCAGACAACAACAACAACAGCAACAGCAACAGCAACAGCAACAACAACAGCAAGAACAACAGCAAGAACAGCAACGAATTTTAAGGTTGTTGACGCCGTAACTGATGATGATGATGACGACGCCGATGACAACTGCTGATGCTGTTGTTGCTGCTGCTGCTGCTGTTGCTGCTGTTGTTGCTGCTGCTGCTGTTTACCTTAATGATAAGGCGCTTGTCAGTCAGTGCGTCAGTCGACGCTGGGGTAAGGGGGCGGGGCAGCGGGGCCGCATGCGGTAGACAGTCGTCAAATGTTGCGGCGCTTGTGGTTGTTTTATGCCATTTGAGGACGACGACAGCAACAGCAGCAGCAACGACGACGGCGGCAACATGTGCTGCTGTGTTTTGTCAAAAAACATATTTGCCTTGTCTCTGCTAGTGTGTGTGTGTGCGAGTATGTGTGTGGCAACAGAGAAAGCACATTCACCAAAAATATAATTATTAAACATGTTGCCAATTTTTCGAGCGCTTTTTAATCCTGTTGTCTGCGCAATCCCCACGGCAGCCACGCCCCCACACGACTGCCTACCCCCACACACACAAACTCCCACACACATACACTGTGGAGTGTGTGGCATATAAATAAAACTGTATTATGCGGTTGTGGCTTATGTTTTGATCGCTTCAGAAATTTTTGAATTGTCTGAGTGGCAGCAGCCGGAGAGAGGAGGGGAGGATGGAGAGAGGGGGGAGAGGGGCAGAAGGCAGGTGTACAGTGAGTGGTAAGTGGATACTATGCGTGGCAAGTGTAGCATATTTTTTGAGGGGCATTGTGGCTGCTTTGGCTTTTGTAAGCTTGCTGTTGTGCCGTTAGTTTTTCTGTTCGCATCGCAAATTGAGGATTATGAATCGAGCGAGAGCAGCCGCAACTGGTAACTTTTTGCAAACGTACAGCCACGCGGAACGGAATGGAATTGAACGGAAACGGATTGTGGCCGAGTAGCGCACAACGCAGCAACGCAGCAACGCATCTCACAACTCGAGTGGAATTAAATTAATTCCAAAATTGAGTGCAGTTTTGCGAGATGTTGAGTCCGCAAGCCAAATTAGAAATTGTTCGCAAAGTGAGCTTAGCTCAGATAGTTAGCCAGAATCATAACACATAACACAAAGCACACGTATATTTATAACATGTATGTATTATATATTTAACATATACTTACGTATACACAACATTTATATAGGTACTTAAGTTGGTATACAAGTCTAATTCCCCTTGAAGTAGCTTAGCAGCATTAACTACCGAGTACACTAAACTATGTAGATCTCTGATACTAGAATATAATTAAATTAGGGGAAGGTATTTATATTTTTCATTTATTTATTTAAATTTTGTATATTTTTTATTGCTTGCAGACCAAGTTGCTTTTTAAACTTGCACACGACTCTTTCTACTCCTTAAAGTAAGTATGCAATACAAAATATGCTTAGCGTAGAAGTTACATATAGGGCAACAGCTACTTATAATTATAGTTATTGGTCCTGGGGAAGTAAGAACTGTCGGTACTTATAAGTTTATAGACATTTACTGAACTAGTTACTGATTACTAATGATAAATAAAGGGTATTACAGGTATTATAAGATGATTAATCGAGCAAACACTATTGTAGTCTTCTAAAATGTTTAATACCAAACTGTACCTTAAGTTCATAGAACTCTGCATTTATTAAGCATTCTTCGAAGAACATTTAAAATTAAAGAAATTCTTTCTGTGAGTGAAAATTGACAAAAAGATTTCTATATATTTGCAGTGCTATTCATATTATACAATATGCAGTATAGATATGCAAAATATATTCCTGCGACGTAAGCATATCTGGCTTGTATAAAGAACTATTTTAGTTATAGAGCTATAGTCGAAATCTTGCACAAATCAAAGTACATTCCACATTGTTCGATAGCAATCTTTAACAGGCCATTATTCTTGTTCGGCTCTAGTCAAGTTTCTATAGAAACTATTTGATTTGTCTACCTCCCCCCACTCACTCTAGCGTAAAGCCCAAGCAAAACAGCTTGAAAAAGGCCAAAAAAGCAAGCAAGCAGCAGGCAGCAAAAAAAAAAAAAAAAAAAAGAAACGGGCAACAAAAAAAGCATTAATTTTAATTTCTACCCAATTCTCTTTGTAACGATGTGAAAATCTCTTAAGTACTCTTGTCATTGACACTCAAACCAACACACAATACACCCCTGTGTGGCCTGTGTGTATGTGTGGGTGTGTGAGGGCTTAACCTTAGTTAAGCTGTTGCCCGTCTCCGTCTGCCCTCCCCCGCCCCCTTTCGTTGGCGGCGTCTGTTGACGGGCGGCTGTGACACAATCTCATCAACAGATCAGAGATTTGCAGCTCGTCCTCGTCGCGCACTGATGACATCTGTGGTATTTTCAACGTGCGACGTGACCGGCATAACCGGCACAGGCACAGGCAGAGGCACAGTAGATGGAGCTGTAGCTGGCATTGCTATGGGCTGAGCAGAATGAACAGCAGATGGAGGTAGCTAACGGTAGCTAACGGACTAACGGTCTAACGGACTCACCGGCTGACTCGCCTGACATTTGACACGCGCCTCGTTTTGGCAGCCGTCAGCCTTCAGTTTGCTCAGTCTTCTTCAGTCTTCGGGGCTGCCCAGTGACAGGCGTGTTTGTTATTTCTATATATAGTAAATGCTATAGCGAAATGTACCCTGTAAAAACCAGAGGCCTAAAGTAGAGTTTATTCAGAAATAGAACTAACATAGTTCCTCGGGGTTGGAAAGGTTAAGCTAAACTTGGCAAATTTGATTCTTCAATGCACAACAAACTGTTGCTTGTCTGTCTTCTAACTGATTGTTCAGTTTAAAATGTGATATTCAGTACTTACGTGTTTCTTAAATAACTCAGGAGCTATAAGTTTTATCCTGCTCATATTTTTTGTATATAGTTTACTATTCAATTTATTATATATCATGCGTAATTTCATCAGTGCTAACCGAAGAGAAGTTGAGTTAAGTGCGCAATTCGTAAAGTACTCAGGCTCCAGCAGAGGTTTTATTTTGAAATTTCGTATAGAGCTTGCAATTAAACTTACCATATATCATGTGTAATTTCATGTGTAAGAACTAACTACCAAATGATCTATGTGATCCCAAAAGGAATATTATATTATAAAGTAACAAAAAAAACTAAAAAACTAAGAACTAACTAACTACCACTTGATTTTAGAGCTCAATAAAACCAAGTATTGAGTTGCTTGTTCCTCCCATCTGCTCCCAGGGTAGCTGACAGTACACTACCTTAACTGCCTTCCTTCTCTCCACACACTGCCTTCACAGGCTTGTTTGTTTTTTCGTTATTCAACGTCAACTTAATATGGAGGTCAGCGCTTCCACTGGCCAAGTATCGCCATCGCCATCGCAGTGTTACTTCTGTTGCAATATTAATTTTGGGAATGGCACGTCGCACATGTGGAGGGCATGCTCGAGATGGACAAGTGCAGAGGCAGAACAGGGCCAGGGAAAGGGGGGCTACGTAGGTACATCATAATGTTGCTTGGCTTCATTTGATTCGTGGAAATTGGCCCAATTAACGCAAAAGGCAAAGGCAAAAAAAACGACGAAAGAAAAAAAAAATAGCAACAACTCAATTTATCACGCACAACTAAAGTGATTTGTTGCCAATGCCAACCGTGTGCCTGCCCCATACTTCAACCCCCCTCCCCCCTCGTGCACCCTCCCTGCAGCCACAGTGAGGCCAAGTTGGCCAGGGCCAGGCCAAGGAGTCGCGGAGTCGCATGCAAAAAACGCAGGGTAGGAAATTGTTTAATCAATTCATCAGACGTGCATGTTGCACATGTATGTGTGTGTGCCTCTACCCCTCTCTCTCCCTCTCCCTCTCTGTGTGTGTGTGTTTGGCAATAACAGACAGGATATTAACTTACAATTCTCAACTCAAACCTCGCCTCGCGTTGCGCTGTAAAGGTTAAACGACCAAAAATTTGCTTGAATAATTACCGAGACAACACTCTGCCATGTGTGTGTGTGTGTGAGGGAGAGAGAGAGGGAGTGAGGAAGGGAGAGGGCACTATGTAAGGTGCCTGGCAGTTGAGCATGTTATTGGCCTGGCCCTTCATTGACTTTACAAGCAAACAATTTGTCAAATGCAAATACAAATAACCCTGCCCGAATGCCTCCCCCTCTCCACATGCCTCCCATTCTGCCACGCCTCCCCCCTGCTGTTTGATTGTCCGTGCAGAGCCCTGGCCTGCTGCTGTGTTGCCAATTGAAAAACGATTCGAAATCAATCACAGCCGGCTAAGGCGGGCAGGGGGAAGCAGGCGCGACCGCAGAGCGACAGATGGAGATGGAGCTGGAGCTGCAGATGGGGGGCAGGATCTGGCAGCTGGAGGTCCATTAATAATTCTTGTGGCATGTTTTATGGCCGCAGCAGCAAACCCTTCCGCATAGCACACACCTCCACACCCCCCACACCCGACACACACACTCGCACCCCTCTCTGTGTATGCAAACGTGACTTTCAAATGTTGACCGCGTGCCAGCGAAGCTGAGCATTTATTGGCATGTCCATGCTCATGTCTGACCACACATGGTGCCCCACTCCTCCTCTCCTCCTCTGCTGCTCACTCCACAAGGACGTGCACTGTCCATGGCCAGGGTTATCGCGCGCCAAATTGATGGGCAGTCATCAATTTCACTTGTTGTTTGGCCACTCGCCATCATCACTGGCAGTCCCCAGTGCCCCCGATCCCCTCCTGCTTTCGACTGGTGCTGGCGCGCGCGCTCCATTTGTCAACGATTTGCCTCCTCAGCGGATGCGGTGGGTGCGACGCTGTGTGCACTCAATTAAACAGCTGCCCCCGTTGCTCTTGTGGTAGGGGGGGTCTGAAGAGGCACTGGTTACTGGTTACTGGTCTATGGTTTGTGGCCTGGGAACATGTGTGGCAAGTGTGGCATGTGTGGCATGTGTCGCATGCCTGCACTGCACTTGCAGTTGCCACAGGGTCAGAAGGGTTGCAATAGATGCCTCCACTAATTGAAGCTATCAGTCCATTATGGCAATTGACCAATTGGAGGTCGTTAGCTTGAATTGCTGATTGGAAGGAATCACTTAAAATAGGTTACAAATTTTAAGAGCTATAGGTAGTAACCGAGTGAAGGAACTTTAAGCTACAATATTGTCCAATGCTATACTAGGTTAAGTAATGTGAGGTAGTAGGTTTTGTTAGGTGCTGTACGGTGCAACAAGGTATTCTAAGATACTGCAATGTACTCTAAAGTAGTGTAAAGCACTGTAAGGTACTGTGAGCTACTCTAAGGTACTGTAAGGTACTGTGAGCTACTCTAAGGTACTGTAAGGTACTGTGAGCTACTCTAAGGTACTGTAAGGTACTGTGAGCTACTCTAAGGTACTGTAAGGTACTGAAAGGTACTGCAAGGTACTGTAAGATACTCTAAGGTACTGTAAGGTACTGTAAGATACTGTAAGGTACTGTAAAGTACTGTAAGGTACTGTGAGGTACTGTAAGATACTGTAAGGTACTGTAAAGAACCACAAGGTACTGGAAGATACTGTAAGGTCCTGTATCTGTAGCTTACTGTAGGTACCTTATACTGTAAAGTGCTGTTAGGTACTGTAAGGTTCTGTATGGTACTGTAAGAAACTACAAAACTGTACTAAGTTACTGTCTGGAGTAGAACTGTATAGTTGAAGATATTATATATAATGCAATGTTCAAAGCACTTACATTACTGTACCAAGGTACTGCCAGAATTTACAGACAGCCTGGATGTCAATCTACTTTCGCTGCATTCTCTGCTTATAATGTCATAGGTACTTAAATAACTCTAGATCTAGTTATAAGGGCATTTCTGCTGAAATCTAGCATATAACTATCTTCTTAACTTACCATATATAATTCATAATTTCATGAGTTATGACCAGGGACAGGTTCAATCAAAAGCTCAACGAAGACAAGAAAAAAAAAGCTTTAAAACTTTATACAACATTTTACACTCAAGGATCAATAAGTTCCATACGTCGCTTTCAGCTTAAACGAACAAAATCCTTGCCAGCTGCTTAGAATGATATAGTATCTATACCTAAAGATACAGTGTACAGATACACAAGGTACCGTCGTTGTCTCTCTATCGGGTACCCCTAACCCAACTCGGTTAAGTCTTCATTCTCGCTGGCAACCTTAGGTGAAACTTTAAAGTTGGCAAACCTTTGACTAGCTAGTTATCCCATCGAGACATCCGGCTGCCACACTTGCTAACCAGACCCAGACTAATACACAACTCTAAGATGTCTACCTCTTCCCCTTGTCTCTTGTCTCTCTTCTCCTCGCCCCCTTCTTCCCATCGTCTTTGTACGGGACTTAGTTTTACTGGCCGATTGCGAGCACAGCGCATTAACTTGTCAAGCCGCGGAATGCAAACATATTTTGGGCATTTGCCACACACACATACATCGTAGAAAGGGGAAGGGGAGTGAGGAGTGTGGTAAGGGGGTGCATGTACATAATTTTTGTAATACTTTGCGCGATTTGCGCACGATTATAAAAGCTTTTCGCGGTACGACCCCCATAATTCATATGATGTCGACTGGAAAATGTTTACAACACCAGGAGAAGATTGCAGGCAGACGCAGCAGCAGCAGCAATCGCAATAGACACGCAGACATGCAAAGCAGGTGAAGGGGGGATGGGGAGGGAAGTTGGGCAGGGGAGAGGCAGTCGCAGCATCAAGACAAAGTCGGAGCTGGAGTCGCAGTCGAACCGCCATTATCGCGTCCTTGCCACGACTCCACCTAATGCAGCCAAGCCATTTATATGTCTATCGGCAAGGAGTAAGACATCAGCGAGGGGCGTGGCCAGGGGGAGGTTAGAGGGGTGGTGGGGAGGACACTCGCTCGACGACGGCAGCGATTTTCGCAAGACAGCAAAATATTCAAATGAAAATTTATGTTTGCATTATGAATTTTTATATAGTGTTGCTTTTGCGTAGGCATTTTTATGTGTCTGTATGAGTGAGTGTGTCTGTGTGTGTGAGTGTGTCTGTGTGCAAGTCAACCCCCCATACCCTGGCATAGCCTGCAAAGTTACGAGTCGGCGTGTGGAAAATTATTAAAATGTCGTATATAATGGGCCTGGTTCGGTTCGCGTTCGCCGAAAGTGAAGAAAATTTATGCGTTTATAGCTTTCATAATTTTCGAATTATTATTGTTATTCTTTCCGTCGGCATCATCAGGCCTAAGTGCGTCGTCGTCACCCGTCCCTGATGGGTTCACTTTGCGGCAAACGCTTTGATTACCCCCGGCACACTCCCCGCTCCTTTCTGAGTCTCATGCCACAGTCTCTCTTCTTCAGGGCTTTCTTGCTCTCATAAAGTAGGCAACGCCACTGACCAATTTCCCGCACTGCATCCATTATCCGACTGCCACGACAAGTCGAGGGTCGTAAAACGTCTTCAGCTGAGTCTTAACTCTACCAAGAACACACCTCACCCCTCTCTCCCACTCCTACTCGCACAGCAACTCCTTGAAGCTGGCCACGAAACTTCATTAAGGGCCACCACAACGCAGCGCAGTCGCATCTGCATTCGCTACACTCACAAAAACTCAAGGAAAATATGTAGAATACATAAAAGAAAGAGAATTTATTCATATAGTGGCTGATGTGAGTTTAAAAGGAGTAAATAGACACCAAAGCTACAGCAGCAGTGGATTTAGTTGTATGACTTTAATATTTTCTTAATCATTTCAATTTATTGACGGTACATACAAAATTTGATATGAACTTAAACAGCGTACGGTATGGAGCAAGTTTCGTGCCAAATCTGGTGTCTTTAGCTTCTATAATATCTGAGATCTCTGCGTTTAAGCAGATGGACAGACAGACAGACAGACAGACAGGCAGACAGGCAGACAGACAGACAATGGACAGACAGACGTACAGAGAGATAGACGTACAGACACACGGAGACACAGACAGACGAAAACACAGACAGACATACAGCTGAAATAGGTACAGACAGACAGATGGAGAGACAGACAGACAAACAGTCAGGCAGATAGATAGACAGACAGACAGACAGACAGAGGGCTAGCAATCCTGAATCAGAATTTGTGGGAATTTGCCTGTTAGATTCATTTCCACAAAGTTGCCATTTCAATAGTCGAAGGATATACAAAATTATTGAGATATAGGTTAAATATTTTCTTTTATTTCCCATAGATAATTTCTTATGTTTTTTAATAGACAAAACATAAAATTTTCTGACTATAATCTATATTTAACTGACTATACTATTAACCACTTCTCTTTTTAATTTAGTCGCACCCTAAGCTATACTTAGTTATTTAAGTCACACTTTATTAACAGTATAAGTGCTTAAGGATAACTCTATTATAATCTTTAAAAAGAATCTGCAGTTCTTCTTTATATGTATGTACATATACATATAACCTTGTCTTCAGATACTTAAAAGTGTATAATGAGTTAAGTTGTATATACAGCATACTATATAAACTATACTATATATATATACTGTATATAAAACTTAACTTATTATACATATACTTATATAGTATGCTGTTTATACAACTTAACTTATTATACACTTTATAAGTATCTGAAGACAAGATAAATATGTATCTCTGCATATACAAACGAATGATAACAGATAACATAACAATTGTTGGATTGACTTTTGTACTTCATTAGGACAATCTCACTAGGCAAGCACCTTCTCGGAGATAAGGTTGACCAGTCCAGGCAAAATTATGGATTTCTTTAGAGTAACCGTGACAACTAGACGGGATAGATATATATAGAATTCTCTTTGCATTCTCTTCATACATTCTGCATTCAATCCTTTCCTATACAAATTGAGTGAAGTACACCTAATTTCTTAGAGTGTAGTGAGTTTTATGCCGGTCCCAGCGTCATAAAGCAGACCAGCAGTGGCAGGTGAAGCCTGCTCATTAGCGGGCCTCCGGGCATCCATCATATTTGCAGTTTGCCCCGTCCCGGTTATGGTCGCCGTGGCCGTCGCAGCACTTAGACCTCACCTCCCCACTCCTCCCCCCTTCTTTCCTGACCCATGCGCAATTTGAAAACTTAATGTGCTCGTAATGAAGATACAATGTTTGTGCGAGGCTGGTGCTCTTGCTTGTGGCTCATCCCGAATAGCTGAAGCGGGTATCTGGTGCTGGCATTGATTCGCTTTGCTGTCGGCAGTCGATAGATAAATCTTTTAGCAAACGGCCCAAGCAATTTCTTTGTAAATGGAATCGATTAAAAAGCAATCTCTGCCATCGAATCCAACTGCGAATGCTGCTCCAGCTTCAGCTCCGACTCCGACTGCGACCTCGCAATTCTCTCTAGCAGCGCACCAGGACGACACCTTTGTGGCGCCGTTAGTCACGTTGGAACTCTCCAAGCAATTCGGCGAGTGACAACAGCATCTTCAGCATCTTCCAGCTCCAACCAAGAACAGCAGGTGGTCCCCTTTCTCTGCCTCTCTCCCTCTGCCTCTTCCTCTTCCTCTCCCTCCTTGTGCCTTTCTCTGAACCCAAACAGACTACACTCCCCTCTGGCCACTCCTTTATCTTGGCCCCTTCGTCTTGGGCCCAGCAATCAGTGCCCCGTCGCCGGCCTCAACCCCCGAATCGATGATTACATCATCTTGTATTACAAATTTCTTATCGAATATATTTCGTCGATTACCCCCTTGGGTAAAATTTATTTGCTGTCATTGCAGCGCGCGACAGTTAAAGGATTTATACACACACACAACACACACAGCACACACACACAGCACACACACACACACACACACACAAAGCAAACAATCTCAGCCAGAGTTGCCATGCCAGGCTGGGTTAGATGAACTTAAACTAAACAACGAGCTGAGCAGGGGAATCTCTGCTCTTATAGTTGAATGTAGGAAGAGATAAGAGGGATAGCAATGCAACTGATAAGGTTATAAAGATACTGTGTGGGGAAAGGTATTCAGAGTATGCCAAGTTAACTCTAGCATCTGTGAGATAGTTTTTTTTACTGTGAGATACTTTTGAATCTGTGAAATACTAAAGCAATTCGTTGCAAAACAACAAACAAGCAATATCGCCAGCTAATGCTCAATATTTTGTCTGTGCTCTGATCGCCCATTGATCATGAATATATATGTATAAATACAAGAAGATACTCTCCAAGAAGATACTCCCCAAGAAGATACTCTCCAAAAAGATACCCCCCCAACAAGATACTCCCTAAGAAGACACTCCTCAAGAAGATACTCTCCAGTATAGTTAGTTCATTGCCATCGCTCTTTACGTAAATTTATTATAAACAAACGCCCTAACTAAGCTGCCACTGGGCAGAGGCAAACAGGAAGCCGTGGAAGGAGGGGTGGTAGGGGGAAGGAGGCTTGTCCGTTTGGCCTTTATCCGAGGTAGCCAAAAGTAGCTTGGATGGGGCGCCGTGCCGCTCAGGCGGAACATCTTGTAAACATACTTAGCTGCAGCTCAGGTGTAATAAGTGCGCCTTGAAGTGCGCCCCGTGCTGCGGCGCTGCTGTGGCGCGTGCGTCTTGCGGGGGCAAGTCGAGTAGGTCAGGTTACTCCTGCCCCGGCAATCCTCTTGCCCTCCCTGCCCCTCAGCTCACGGACACGCTGCTAATTTCTTTCATGTTGCTCTACTTGAGGCGGGGCTGGCTTTGGGTTTGCGGGTTGCCCTTTTGCGTCTTCAATGCCGTCAATTTTTGTCGTGTATCTCTCACGTTAATTGCAAAGTGCGCGGGTAGCCCTTGCCAGCGGAGGGGGGAGGGTTCACAAGGAGTATAAAGGGGGCAGGGGTGGGGGGGCTTACCGGAAGCAGGCGCAATGCCTGCTCAGAGTCAGGCAGCCGCACTCCAGGGGCAGCCTCAGCGTCAGCAGTGGCTTTTGCTGCGTCAATTTGGCCCAAGCGCACTTCGGATTTTATTTACCGAATACCCTGTAGTTGCAGAGGATTGGCTGAGCGTGATTTAGTTGAAAATTATGGCTTGTAACTAAGCAACTAATTGAGTTTCGGTTCAATATAAGAAATAAAGCAAGAAAAGTTTAAATTTAGTTTTTACTTTTACTCTGCTTTAACATTACAGGGTATAGTGACGCTTAAACATACATTTCCTTTACAGTACAGTACAGGTTAACAGTACCTACCCCTTACAGCACAAACCCTTTACAGCGTATCTTGCTAGTCGTTCACATTGAGCCGCCTCTCACTGGTTTTTTAAGCGATTTTCACGAGTTTTACTTTTTTTTTCTTTTTTTTTTTTTTAGCTGCGCTCTTTGCTTTTTATATTTTTTTTAATTAACTGTGTACATGGAAAAGTTCTGTTTGCCAGCCAAATGGGCTGCGTCTTTGACTCCGGCTGGGACTGCGCCAGGACAGGACAGGCCAGCAACAGCACCGGCAACAGCAACAGCAACAGCAACGGGAGCAACAACGAATCCGGGACTGGCCCCATTTCGTTAGCGGTGGCTCAGGTGGGCAGCCTCAGTTGCGGGTAAGCAAATGAAGAGGGGAGTACATGACAGGCAGAGGAAGGGGAGATGGAAGAGGGGAGTGACTGCTGCTGCTGCTTTTGCTGGTTTGCATTGCTCAACAGCGCGTGAGGCGCAAGTGGCGCAAAAATGAACAGAGAAGGTAATTAAACCCTTTGCCAAGCTAATGAACTCCTTGCCAGAGCGCCGCATGCTGTGCACTTGTGCACCTGTGTGTGTGTGAGTGTGTGTGTGTGTGCGAGGGGCGTGGCCTGGCGCATTTTTATCTCCTAACTGCAGTCGTCGTAGCTCAAAGTGCGGCACCTACATATGCTCGAAGCTATGCACAAATTGTGTTGCCTACTTTTTGGTGCTGGCGGAAAGGCTTCAAGTGCGTGCGGCTTTAAGCGCAGTCAGTACAGAACAGAGGAGAGAACAAGAGGGAAGAGGTAATAGAGAGTGTGAGCAAGAGAGAGAGAGAGAGAGTACTCGCTAGAGGCTGTAGCTTGTAGAGGGGGAGAGGGTGAGGTGGGGGCCACGTTGCAAGTCATTTGTTTCCCCAAAAATTTGTTGTGAGCTCAACTCATATCGGGCAATTGTTGCTGCTGCAAAACGTGTCTGGCGCTGTCTATGCTCCGCCCCTGGCTGCGTGCCCTGCCTTCCCTCCTGCCCTGCTCTCCTGCCACCCCCAGCCCCTAGCCTTGCCTTCCTTGGCGCTTCCTGTGTGACCCAACTTGGCCACTTGCCGTATTCCATTTTGGGACGCCAGGCGACGTAATGAATGTGTGTGTGTGTGCGAGTGTGTGTGTGTGCCCATGTGTGTGCGGTTAGCTACCAGCTACATGTGCATACCCCTCTCTCCCTACCCCTCTTGGCCACGCCTTGCATATGAATATGAATTTTATCGAGATTCATGGCAGATGATAATTTTCCCTTGATAACTGTAAACTCGTCTATAGCTCGAAGCGAGGTTGTTGCTGGTCTGGCACACACACACACACACACGCACAGCTAGCTGGTTATATGGTGTTGAATTTTTTGAACATCGCTGGGATGGGTCAACCCCTCAGCAGGAGAGCGAAGGCGGAGAAGGAGGAGCAGGGGAATGAGACTCATTTCATTCATTTGGCTCGTTCGTTCGTTCGTTCGTTCATTTCCTTGTGCATTCATTTGCCTTCATAAAATATAAACAGCGTATTAAAATGTATGAATATCCCAAACACAAACCCCACAGCAGGACCCTCTGCCCCCCTTCCACCCTACCCCCTTCCCTCTGCCTTCAATGCTTGCCTTGCCGCACAGCTAATGTTGATAAGTGAAGTTATGACTTTGCCTTTGGCCGGAGCCAGACAGAGTGGCAGGCAGGGGGTTGGGGCACAGTGAGAAGAGTAGAGGGAAAAGGGGCAGGGTGCTGGAGAGGGGTAGAGGGTGCTACGCGCACTACTCGCTACTTGTCTATTGCCATTTTTGGCTTCTTTTCGACTGCCTGTCTCTCTGTCTTTATACTTCTTCCATTCCCCCTCTCTCTCCCTTTGCTCTATGTGAGCATTTCATTAAAATTATGCATCATTCTGTTGCCACGCCACCCCTCGCCCCCCCCTGGCGCCTGCCTTGCTGCAGTGTCTGCCTTTCTATTAGCATAACAAGCTCAATTTTGATAAATTAAGTGTTTATCCATAGCTCGCACTAATTTGAATCACTTGCGAATTCTGCCTGCGCTTTTCCGACTTTTCCCGACAGTTCCCCCTTCCCTCTCCCTTCCCCCACACATAGCGCGTAAGTGTTGACAGCTCAAATGTGGCACAGTGTGCTCAGTGCTGCCCAGGGCAGTGTTGACCTTTCACCCTCCTCCACACACGGACTACCCTGCTCAGCCGAAAAAAAAAGGCACATATGCAAATCAGGCTGAAACATTTGCGGACCTCGTCGACTGTTCCTGTTCCACCTCCTTCTGCTGCCCCTGCTCCTCCTGCTCCTTCTACTCCTGCTCTTTCCCCCTCCTTCTTCTCCTCCTCCCTCGCCCCTTCTCTTTCTGCCTCCACTGCATGCGGTTTAGCGTGCTTTGGCTTTGAACTAAAAACTCAATTACGCAAAATTCTCACACGTTGCCACCCGAGCTGGAACCGGGCACGACCTGGAGATGAGGAGTGGGAGTAGAAGAAGGCGTGGCCAGCGCGCGACCACATTGAAGCGACCGCTTGATGTGGGTTGCAATTGCTGAAGCTGGCATCAAATTGCAGCCGCTCTTTTTTGGGGGGGCTATCAAGAATCGCGGCAGCGTGGAGCAGCTGTTCAGTTGGCCATAAAAAAGCATTTAGCTAATTGCCTCGACTCACTCGCTCGCATCGCGCTGTGGTCAGCCAAAGGTAAGGCTGGCAGCACCTGGTGTTAGCCTGCCCCTACCCTGTGCCCCTTCCCCCCCCCTAATAAAACGTTCCATTTCACGGCTGGCAGCAGCTTTCGTATTTAGCGTTTTTCACGCCAAAGCATATTTGCGTGATTAGCACAACGGAACGTTGGCTTTTTATGGCTTTAAAGCCAAAGCTGGAGTGGTGGGAGGGAGAGGAGAAGGGGCGAGAGGGGGCGAGAGGGAACTCTAACTTAGGCTAATGGAATTTAAAAATAATTTACCACATTGGACTTCATTGGGTGAGCGATTAAGTGTTGAATTAACATATTAGGAAGAAGTTAGTGATTTAAAGCTGAAGAAGAAGGTTTTAGCTTGATAAATTATATATAATGCACAATTGAGTACTGGAAGTAGTAGGTGAATGTATTCATGCAACACTCCAACACACATACAGCTCTAATCTTCAAAATCTGTCTGTATGAACGTCTATATCTCAGAGACTATTGGAGTTAGAGTCAAAATTAATACACAAATTAAAAGTTAATTTTGTTGTTTGTCAACAGTGTATTTTTAAATTTGGCGACTCCAGCTAGCAGCTCCTTAAATACATAAAACTCAAACTGCATGTAGTAGTTTTAAGGCTACCGTACTCATTTTAAATATGCTTAATAATGTTTACCAATTTAATGATTGCTGCAAATTTAGTTGAAAAAGAATGATTAAGATAGAAGTTATGCAAAAAACAATTTTTGTGGTTGTACAGATTTGGTATGCGCCTGCAAGTATGCAATAAAATATAAATGTAATAGCTAGTTACTCTCTTTAGCTGTACCACTAAGAATTCTTGCTCAAATCCTTGCATACCCTCAGGCTCTTTCGATAAACTTCCCCCCACTTAAGGTCAATCAACTAGAATGATTAGATGCTGTGATTTGTCATTATGCATGCCATTCTCTGGCTAAACTCCTGGATTAGCACTTGAACGAGCTGCCTGCTTCATGCTCCACACTTACCATTCACCACTGAGGGAAGGAAAAGAGAGCAGGGGGAGAGGGAGGAGGAGGAATAAAAAAATCGCATATCTAAAAAGGCGTGAAAATAATTTGCATAAATTTCTGCCCTTTGATCGCTTCAATTGCTACACAGGCGCCAGGCCAGGCCTGGAATTGGAGCCACAGCCACGAGGAGTACCTAATCGACGGCCGTCATGGGAACGTTGCTATGATGGGTAGGCAGGAGGGCGGTAGAGGGGGAGGCGTGGCAGGCTGCTGTTGCGTTGGTTGAAAAGGCGTTGGTAACGTTTTAGGGATGCGCTCTGCGTGTGAAGTGTTTACAGTGCTGGTGTTGCTGCTGCTTGTGCCACGCCCACCCAGCACGCCCCCCCTGGCTGCAGTCAGTGCAGAGCAGCAGCAGAAGAAGATGGGGCAGGGGCAGAGGCTGTGGCAGGGGCAGAGCAAGTCGCAGGCATTCTAATTTGTCGCCATCGTCGACGCCGTTGACTGCTTTGTTTGCTTGGGGAGAGAGAGAGAGAGAAAAAAGAGATGGAGAGTGGGAGAGGGAGGGATGAGGCAGAAGGCACTGCTGCAACTTTGAAGTGTGAGGCATGCTGTGTGGATATACTGCCCTGCCCTCCCCCTGCATTCCCCACTTGTGCTGTTGGTGTTGCCCGTCTCCACTTGAGCTGCCTAAAATGGCACTTTAGTGCCTTGTGGGGCGTGCCAAAACAAAGGCGCCAAGTGTCGTGTAGCGCATTGAGTGGCCACACCAGGCACCCCCTCTTCACGCCTCCCTTCTCCCTCCCCCTGTTCCCTGCCCGCTGCTGGGCAATTTTCGACGTTAAGCATCTTGAAAATTGTGTCAATTTGTTGGAAAATGTCGCTAGAGAATTTTGTGGCTTGATTTTCGTTTAGATTTTGACATTTTTTAGTTGTTGCTGCTGTTGTTGTTGTTGCCTTTGTTATAACCAACAAGAGACAAACTTTAGCAGCAGGGCAGCATGGCAGGAGCGGGGGAGTGGGGTGGGAGGGGTGTGTCGCTGCGGCCAAGTGACATTGCAATGCAATCGAGTTGTGCCCAGTAGATCAGCCCGAAAAAGTATGCTACAGAAAAGTAAATATCAATCTAGCGGTAGCAAGTGGGCGTAGGCAGTTGGGGCGTGGTGCAAGGGGTGTTCGGGGGGGGTGTGGCTTGCCGTTGCTCTTGGCTCGTTTCGCAACTGTGAACCGCAACTTATGCTTTAAAGTGGATGTTACGAGCATGTTGAGTGGCAGCGCGACGCGCCCGGGGCGAGTTCACTGTGAGAGACTGAGTCCACAACCGTAGCCGGACCCGACCCGAACCGGAAGCCCACACACACACACAGGAACACACACACAGACACACACTGGCAGGCAGGCAGACGCAGGACTGAAAGGGGCAAATGAGACAACGAGCGAATGAATGAATGAATGAATGAAACAGCTGTGGCCATTTCCTTGGGACAACGGCTTTCGCTTGTTTTCCACTGACCAAGCTACCCCTTACCCCTCTAACCCCCCTCCCAGTAGCCCCCCTCTTGTGGCTGCAACGCACATTAACACACATTGTGCGTTGTCCTTGTACAAAAATTAAAACAAGCTCAGCGAGAGGAGAGGAAAGTGAAAGGAAAACAAAAAAAGAATGTTGAAGCTGCTGCTGAAATTCTTATTTCCACATGCATGTGTGTGTAAGGGTTGTGCCAGTGTGTGTGTGTGTGTCGGCGAACGGGTGTGTTTGTCCTTTTTACGAAAATCTGATTAAAATATTTGAGTTTGCCTCTTAATGTGATTTTTGAGCATAATAAAAAGCCAAGTTTGAAGCCAAGCAAAAAGTTCACAAAATCCAACCTTACTGCCACGCCCCCCCTCAACACCCTGCCACGCCTCTTTTGCTCCATGACTGACCAGTGGTCGCCAGGCAGGATATGCCCGGCTGTGATGGGGTTGTTGAATGGAACTGCCGCCAGTTGCTGCTCAGTTTGTCTCTCCAGAGATGCCCTGTAAATGCACAGAGCAGCCCAGTGGGGTATGCCAAGTTCCTCTGCAATATGTGTTAAAATAAATAAATGAATAATAATAAAATAAAATAAAATACACATAAACATTTTAAAGGGTATCTACAGTGCGAACAGCGCGTGTGCCTTGCTGCGCAACTGTTGCCATTTGTTGCCCGCAGAAATGGGACACTCAGGGAGCAGGAGAAGGGTAGCAGGGTGGTGGAAGAGAGGGGGAGAGGGTTTGCCTTGGTCCTTGCTCTTTGCAATTGGAAATAAAACAAAAATAATTTTCATTTAATGAGCAGCAGACAAAGGCGAATGCAAAATTAATCGATAGATCGCAGGCGGCTTTTAAAGCCAATGCCCGATCGGGTAGCCACGCCACTCCTCCCCCCTTCCACCTACCCCTCCCGTTGCCACTGCCACTGCCACTGCCATTCCTGGCTCTGCATCCCCTGGGCCCGCCTCTCTGCTCATGTGAACTTAATTAATTAAAGCCCACGGTCGACAGCTGCTGGACCCAAGCTAAAAAAGCAGCCGAAAAGCAGCCAAAAAACGAGAAATCACTCAAGTGTTCATTAATGCAAATCAGTGCCCATGTCTCTAGTGGGTGTGTGTGTGTGTGTGTGTACGGGTGTGTGTGTGTGCAGCAGAGTGGGCTGCGGTGACTGGGGGATGCCACTGGTTACCACTGCGTGTCTGTCCCACTGAGTGCAGAGCTGTGTTTGCCTGCAAATACCCTGCAACAGAGGGTAGATTAGCGGAGGGAAAAGATTTTATACAGATATTATATAGTACCATGGATTGATCCTAAATTATAGCTCTGCATATTTTTATAACAATTGTGAACTGTTTTGCTCATAAACTAGCTCCTTTTTCACACTCTCTTTGAGAACTTATAAGGCAAGAGTACCTGTGCAGTTAAAGTACCTACTATACCATAACTACCAAGAAGTAGTCTTGGAGAAGCAAACTTGGAGAAGGAAACATTGGGTCATAGATTCATTTTATAGACATAAACTGTATTTTATACATTGTTTATCTGATATCAAGTAAGAGATGAAACCTAACAGTGACTCTGTAAGAGTGCCAAGTACAATAGAGAATTGCTTAGGCTACTCTATACATCAAATTAGTTAAGAATTGAAATGTCTGCACTTCGAGTTAACCTTAAAAAACTTTGAAACTTTGAACCCAAAAGCTATAGAACTCTGATTTGGACATAAAATATACATGTGTATTAGCGTGTATTTTGACATTCTAAGTCCGGTTTCACAGTCGGAATTTACCCTGTTCCTCTGAGTGTCAACTCAACCTCAAAAAACTCAAACAATGATCGTATCATGTGAAATGTCTTTATATCGTATGTGTTTCTTCTGTGTGGCCCTGTGTAATTGCAGTCATAAATAATGACAATAATTGCCAATTGTAAACATATGCACAGTCTAACAGTCCAATCCACTGCATTCTTCAACAACTACAGGGTATCTCTTGGTCGCACACACACTCCTCAGCAGGCATCAGCTCTGTCCATCATATTTTCTTGGGCTGCGTCTTCTTTGCTTCCTTTTCTACTTGACGTTTGTTTGTTAATTTGTGAACCTTCCCCCCTCCCCCCCCCCCTGATCTCTCTCGCCCACAACCCAAGAGACTAGCGGACAGGGGCGTAGGGAAGTAGGGGGGCTGGGTGCTGGTTTGTTAGAGCTGTGTGTCCATGTGGGTATAATTTGTTGACGTTTGACTTTGTGCGTCTAATTGTGGGCTACGTGGCAACACGAGACCGAGAAGAAGCAGCTAAAGAAGAAGAAACAGAGTGCAGTGTGGCAAGAATAAGGCCAGAGGCAGAGGACGGGGAAGTGGGGAAGCTTTAGCTAGTCAGACCGCTGGTCACTTTGATGTGGCGCCGCTGTGGGAAACGCGTAATTTACTTGTTATTTATTTTGATTCTTTCTACGGTTTTTTTTTACAGTTTTTGATTTTTCAAAATATACAAAATGTTTTCAAGCGAGACGCTAATGAACTGATTATGCAGAGGGGGGGAAGAGGGAGAAGACAAGATAGAGCAATATAGATATAGATAAAAGGGAGAAGTGAGAAAAGAGAAGGGAAAGGAAGAGAGATAAAGGCAGATAGACACAGTATGAGGGGGATAATGGCTGGACAAGTTTTGGGCTGCTTTCAAATGCAAATCTGTTGTAAACACACAGCTAGACAGGCACACACACCCGAACACACACACACACACACACACACACACACACACACACACACACACACACACACACGCCGTACACACACTTAAGACACAGTTAGAAGAGATTACACTTGCCCTTAGGCATTTACGGAGCGTAAGTAAGTGCCAGAAGTGGAATATTAATATCCTTGGACCGCATCTTGGACGCATCTTGCGTGGAGGCGCTCACTCATGCGTGTGCCTGTGCCTGTGCCTGTCTCTCTATATGTATGTGTGTGCTGGTGTATGTGTGTGTGCGGGTGTGTGTGCTGGACAGGCACATACAGAACTTGGGAATGTTGATAGTTGAAAATTCGTTAATGGTCACTGCGTTCCACAACAGCAACGAGGGGAACTTCGAATCCAAAATCCCAGTGCAAATGACTCGCTTGCCAGTGCCAGGGGCAGAGGAGGGGGGTAGCTGGGCAGAGGCACACACATATGTGCACATATTTTGGGCAAGTTAAAGTTCTTAGAAATCCTTGAGTGCACACAAAAACAAATAAACAACGAAATAGACAAACAAAATGCTCGCCCCCCTTCTCTCAGTCACTCTTTGTCTCACTCTCCCTCTCTCTCTCCCACTCTCTCTCTCTCTCTCTTACCCTATCTTCCCCATACCCCTCTCTCTCTCTCCATATTGTGCTGTGCTGCACTGTGACCGCTTGGGCGCTCGGCCATGTACTGTGGTTAATTTGTGTGCTTAAAAGCGCTTTACGACTTTGTTGTTGCAAGTAGAAGGCAGTGGCGTAACAGAAACAGGGTGCAGAGGGTGGAGGGGGGTTACGGGGGGTAGTACTGATGGGTACCAGCTATAGGTTTTGTAGTTGTGCGGTAGTCGGTCAGCAGCAGCGTCTCAAAATTTATGTGCATTGCAAGTGTCAAACTATTGCTACACACACACACACACACTCCAGTTCACACACATAGACACACTCACACACACGAACATACACTATCATACACCCACAAAAGATAGCTGTAAACTATGTATATATTCGCCTGCAACCTATGCTCTGGAATTTTCAATTTTCTTAAGCAATTCTAAGCTGCACAGTGGATGAAGTTGGGCAGAAATCTGATAAAGAACTACATATATATCGAATAAATGCCTTGATCTTGGCATATATAAGTGTTATAGTTATGAAATTTGATAGAAAGTTACTGCTAGCTCATTGAAATAGAACTGTATTTGGAAGCTGACTATATTATATAAGGGATGGGGAATACTCCAAAAGTTGTCAGTGTAGCACCTTAATATTAAGATCTAAAGAAGCTAGAGCTTTATAATTTAGTACGGTGTATTATAGTATAGTATGTAATATATATTTTAGGTATATAATAAGTGTCTAGTACGTGTATTGAAATAATATAGAAAGTGTATTAAAAGTGGGAGTAGAAGAATATATTATAGTAAGGTATTTTCTGTCTTTTTCTAATTTTTTAAGTAAAGTGTAGTAAAGGATAGTAAAAAAGTAAAGTATAGTACATAGAAATAGGAATGTAGGAATAGCGTAGTAATAGTATAGTAATTATATAGTAATAGTATAGTAATATTATAGTAATAGTATAGTAATTGTATTGTAATAGTAAAGTAATAATATAGTAATAGTTTGGTAATAGTATAGTAACAGTATAGTATAATTTATATCATTTATATCAGTGAAAAAAGAAATTCCAAACTGAATCCAAAACAAGTCGAAATTTAGCTCATCTCTTAAGTGAACCTTTTCCACAGTGCAGATGGCGTCGCATATGTGCACCCTGAAGACCTAGAAGACACATAAGCATGAACCATGGCCGAGCAACAAAGATAAGTGCGGACTGCATGGGAAGAGGAAAAGAGAGAGAGAGAGAGAGAAAGAGTGGGGAAGAGTGAAGAATGGGAGCGGAGTACATTTGGTCTTTGTCGCACTTGAGAAGCGAGAGAGGGAATGACTTTAAATTGAAATGCGATTACATGACCAGGACACGCATTTAGAGGCGGCTTAGGCCACGACAACAACAGCAACAACAACAACAACAACAACGACTTGGTCAGGTCAAACGCTGGCCAAGCACAGGACGAGGACGACGACGACGACGAAGGACATCGCAGACAAAGTGGAAACTGAAGTTGTAGTCGAAGTCCAAGTTGAAGTTGAAGTTAAAGTCGAAGCAGTTGGCCAAGGCGAAGGCGAAGGCGAAGGCGATTGTTTGACTTCTTACCCCCCAATGGGGAAGGGGGCCCAAAGTTTTCCGACCAGATGCGTGTGTGTCTTCCATCCGGAGTGTGCCCAAGTCCTGTGTGCGTGTCCTATCCTGTTCTGTGCTGTGCTGTCCTCTGTCTCTGGCTGGTTATACCCTCACAGAAGGTATATTAATGTTACTCAGCAGACTCATCTCTAAGCCCATTAAGTGTATTGCTGCAAGGGTATAACACCTTCGGTCTACCGTAGTTAACCTTAGGTTCTTCTTGTTTTAAATTTCATTAGTTTTAGTTTTATTGCCAGCCAGGAGAACTTGTGCCCTTTGCATATGTGAACAGTTCTCAGGCACTTTAAGATTCCCTCGCCACTTGCTCAGCTTTAAGTCAATCAGCGAAATTATGAGAGAGAGAGATGGCAAACAAAAGAGAATGGAAGATGCAGAGAGAATGGGGTCTGGGGCATGAGGAATGGGGGAAAAATGTCTTCGCATAAATCGAGGGCGTTGGGGCGTCATGATTAAGGGGTTCGCTTCTTGTCGCTTCTAATTTTTATTTTTATTCTCATTTTCATTATTTTCTTTTCGATCTTCTTTCAGTTATTTTTTTATGTCCCGCGTTGTTCTTGCTGCTTCTTAAGGCTGTGTGTTTGGCTGGTATCCCGCGGATACTTCCGCTTAACGGTTACATTTATAATTACATTTTAATTAGATTCATTCGGCTGTAAAGTGTCCCTTTGTGTGATTTCACCGCCTGGTCGCCTGGCTGCCAGGCTGCCTGGCTGCTTAATGAACGAATCCTTGAAGTGAATCCCTGAATCGGTAGCCTCCTGCCCTGCCGGGCCGCTTGGCCACAGCTTAGGGCAACCCGCGCCTTTTCATTCGATTTCCAATTTGTATTTTTTTTCTTTGTCCACAGTGTCTTCCTGCTTAGCTGCACGCTAACCTGGGGTTGATACGGCTTCTGATGCTGTAGGGTATTTTAACTGAAATTACTTGAATACAATGATTCATATTTGTTTTAAAGTTAAAGATAAGTTCGTTTTTAAAAGCACTTTTTTATTGATTCCTATAACTGTTTTGTAAACTGCTTTACTTGTAGTTTAACCAGCAGTTAAGCTCTTTTAAGACGTTGCTTTGATGCTGTGCAACGACAGCATGACAAGAAGTTGAAGTAACTTTCATACTTTGAACATTTAGTTAAGAAATAAGGAAGTTGTAATTAAGAGAAACTTAAGCTTATGTTAATCTAAGTAACTTCCAGTTAAATGTATTGCTCCTGCTAAATGTATTGTTCCTGCTAAATGATTGGTATTGTTAAATGTATATTTAAAGATGTAACAACAAGGTATTCAATAATTAAATAAAGTAAAGCATCTACAACCCTTACATACTTATAGAGTATACAAACTTCGGCTACTCTCGTCCCACTGCTATCTCAGCTGCCTTTCTGCTGGTCTTCTCATTTGGTTCGTTGCCTTTTTTTTCTCCTTCGTCGGCAGCTGCATTTTTAATGACTCTGATTTATTAATGGCCGGTCGGCTGATTAAAGCCTATCCGCCGCGCAATGTCCTAACCACCGCATCCCCTTTTCCACTCACATCCCCCACCACGCTACGCCTTCCACGACATTCCTCGACCTCCTTCTCCTTCTTTTCCATCGAAATATAAATCGGAGCATGTTGACTGTGTCTTCGACCTGGCAACACAGCACAACAGCCACAGCAGCAGCAGCAACTCTTTCGTGGGGTGATCTAAATACGGTTTATAACCCTATAAATATATCTTGGATTGAGTTCCTTGCAAATCTCAGCCAGCATTCTGCAGAGAGGGGAGTGCATCGGGGGAGCAGGCGACCAAACGCGACGACGTGCGACGCCGCTTAACTGTTTAATAACTTTGGCTGGTTGTCTGACAGCCTTTTGGCCTGTGGATGAGCCACCCAGAGCACGAGCTAGCGATGGCAACGTGAAGTCGAGTCAAGTTGACTTGCAGAAACACGAAACGATTATTGGAGACTAGTTAAAAGGAGAGCTTAGAGTTTACTCTAGAGTAGTGTAGAGTTTACTCTAGAGTAATGTAAAGTAGTAAAGCATAATGGAGAGTATTGTAGAGTAATGAAAAGTAGTGCAAATAAGTCTACAGTAGTGTATAGTAGCACAGGGTAGTGGAGAGTTGTGTAGAGATATTAAGAGTAGTGCAAATAAGTCTACAGTAGTGTAGAGTAGCGCAGGGTAGTGAAGAGTGGTAAAAGTAGTGCAGGGTAGTGTAGAGTATACTGTAGAATAGTGCAGGGTAGTGTAGAGAAGTGCAAAATGGTGTAGAGTTAATTGAAGAGTAGTGCAGAGTAGTGTAGAGTAATGTAGAGCTTACTTTAGAGTAGTGTAGTGTTTACTCTAGGGTAATGCAAAGTTGTATAGTATAGTGAAGAGTATTGTGTTAGTGTAGAGTTAATTGTAGAGTAGTGCAGAGTGATACGAATTAGTACAGAATAGTGTAGAGTAGTGCGAATTAGTGCAGAGAAGTGTAGAGTTGACTGTAGAGTAGTGCAAAGTAGTGCAGATTTGTGTAGAGTAGTGCAGAATAGTGTTGAGTTTACTGTAGAGTGGTGCAGAGTAGTGCAGAGTAAGGTAGAATAAGGTAGAGTAGTGCAGACTAAGGTAGAGTAGTGCAGAGTCTACTGTAGTATACTTCTAAAAAATAACTTTCGAAGACTGTAGAGTAGAGTAATCTTTTGTTGGACCTTCACACACCTCATCACATGCAAGACAACCCTTTTGGCTCGTGTCACGACCACACTCGTCCAGCGCTAGCCGTGACTGCATGTGTCCTGAGCTGGGCTAAGCTGAGCCGAGCGACGACTCATTGTCTCTGGCTTTGGTGCCTTTGGTTTTGGGGCCACGGCCCACGGTCGCTAGTCTACGACGGGCTACGGTCTAAAGGAACGGCTTGCAAGTTCCACGTCGTTGATTTTATTAGTCTCCAGCGAACAATTCGAAAAATTTGTACGCTTTGCCCGAGAAAAAATTCTATTTTTTTCCCTCTCCTGCGTCTCTGCTTACCATTGTTATTGCTGTTGTTGTCGGTGTAGCTACTGCCTTTGAGCTTTTGGTGGCAAAGGCAGCAACTGGAGACTCCAGTTGGGACAACTGGAATCCAATAGCAGTCGATTTTCTTCGGAATTCCTTGCCTGGCAAAAGGATTGCAAGCTGCGAACTGTATTTAGTGGAGGCGGCTGGGGATATTACGGACTGAGAACTAACGAGTCAGCACTGTGCGCGCACAGGGTGCGCCTATCGTCTGTCTACCCCGGTAACCCCTTCTCTCTCTTCCCCTTTGCCATCACACTCTGCGTCTAATGGCAACTTGTTAAATTGTAAAATTGGAAAACAAGTTGTTTTCGTTCCTTTTATTAGGTTGCCGCCTCAATGCGCGCGCCCAAACATTGCCACGCCCCCACATCCGCAACACAGACATCAATTGCATTAGAGCATACCCAGGCACACTCACACACACACTCACATTCACATCCACCATCCACATCGACAGCCATATCCACATCCACATTCACATCCTTTTTCTTAGCCCTCTGCCCACCCACAGACACTACATCTTCATCTTCCTCCACATCTTCCTCTCTGTCTGTGCCATGAGCCATTTGGCTTTAACTTTTAGCTATGCGTGGGCCCTAACTGGGCGTGTCAGTGGGTCGCCTCCACACAGTGACAACTCCAAGGCAGTCAAAAGTGCAGCAGATAAGCCTAAAGATGAACTTCAGTGTGACCTCAAGGAGAGAAGACCTCAACAAACACTTAGAAGACCTCAACGTAGAGCTTAGCCTTATATCAACATAATATGATAAGCTGTTAGACATGATATTCAAAATACATATACCATACATATGATATATAAGATGACTATCTTTGGTATACTAAACGTTTCTTTGAAATGTTTTCTGTAATAAAATTTGAGTTAGTTTTGTCTTGGAACCTTCAAGTCAAACTTGGTAATCACTAAGAAGATTACCATAAGGTTCATTGCATAGGTACCTCATGAAAAACACTAGTTAGTAAATATAGGTACCCAATATATGTAGCCAATAAAGGTATCCAAAATATATATGGTAGACACTGTGCATATATCATTCGTATGCAACCAAGATAAAATGGATTAGGTTGCAGAACATTATTTAAAGTCCACTCTCACTTGCCGGAAGCATGTCAAGTGTGGACAGAGTTGCCAACATAACCAATGATTATAATGATGATGAGAATGACGATGATACCTGAGTAGTTTGGCACAGTTGGGCGCACATAACCTCCTTCTGAGTTGAAGCTGCCTCACGTTGCAGGCTTAAAGCAGACCCGAGCCCGAGGTCGAACTCGTCTGGGTTGCCCGGGCAACTGCAACAGTCGCTGCGACAATTACGCGGGCAACTTCAAAAGAGGCAGAGGCAGCAGCGGCAAGTTGCTTTTTAATTTCAACAGTGCGGCATGAAGGGGATACAGGGCAAGAGGGGGGGGGTACTGGCTAAACTTAGCTGAGACTGTGCGCTGTGTCAAATAGGTCGCTCATTTAGTCGAGGCGAGTCCTTAACATCCTTAACGCCGTGTTTGATTTCAAAGTATCATTGGAAGCCCTTTCAAAGTGGACGGGACAGTGCCCACCTCCCCCTCTGTATTCCCTTCCTTCACCGCCATCACCCTGGCTACCCTAGCTGCCTTTGTGTGCGGGCAACTTGCGACTTTGGCTTTAACTGGATTTGCCACACCACGAGAGTAGCCAAGAGCAGCAGCCTTGCTGGCGTCATAAAGCGTCAATGCTGCAACGTCGATGGTGGCGGCGCCTCCTGCCGTGGCACGTAATTAGCTGCCACTTGCGAGTCGAGGCCGAGCAAACAGACAAATAAACAAACAACTCTGAAAAGTGCAAGCTACTAAAAATGGCCAAAAGGAAGCGCCGACGGAGAAAGCCCAAATGGAATTTCCAGTTTGCCCACCAAAATTCAAGAAGGGGCCACAAAACTTTTCGTCTATAGCCCAGAGGGCAGAGGGAGGGCAGTGTGGAGAGGTTGAAAGAGTGGTAGGGGGGTGAGTGGGGAGAGGGGGAAGTGCTCTGCTCACTCAGTGCGTGCAACGAACTTTTTCCGGCTGCGTTTTCATTAATTTGGGATAAATGAAAACCACAGTCAACATGCGTGTCTACTAACCGTGTGTGTGTGTGTGTGTGTGTGTGTGTGAAAAGGTTTTTAGCAGGCCTAGCCCCCCCCTGCCTGCTCTCTCTGCCAATCTCACCACATTGATTAAGTCTCAATAATAAAACAAACGAAACGAAATGAAACGAAATAAAATAAAAGCGGAAGGCAAAAATAGAAAAAAAGAATTCCAATTTGGCGCACTTTAAGCAAGAGTCGAGTGTGTGTGTGTGTGTGAGTGTGTATTTGCTCGTACCTGTGTGCCATGTCTGAGTGTGTGTGGCCAGCTTTAAGCGAGTGTTTATGAGGCGTGTGTAATGGAAAACTCAAGAGATTTTGCCAGTCAAGGAAGGAAGGTAGCAGAGCTTAAGCAGTTTATAGAACATATTTTGGGATATAGGAAATATATGGAGTGTATTAAACCTAGTTTAGACTAGATTCGCAAGTGAAGGATCGGTTATATTGACAGATATATAAATGAAGAGTTGCAATCAGTTAAAGAAGGTGGTAAGATTATTAGATGTGCAGGAATATACAAATAGATATGTATATATGATTGATAGATATAAGGGCAGAGAGATAGATAGGTAGATATAATGATGACTTGGCATACTAGAGTAAATAGTTTCAGATAGGTAGATAGAATTATATATCAATTTGAAAATAGGTAGGTAGATTGATAGATTGGTCGATGGATAGATAGGTAATAGATAGAAAATACATAGATGGAACGAAAGGTAGATATATGGATAATTGAAATGGATTAAATGGATAAATTGAAAGATAAACAAATTAATAGATAGGTAGATACACAGACAAATAGATCGATATATGTATATAAAGTTGGATGGATGGAGAGTTGGATATATGGATGGGTAGATAAATAGAATGATAGATAGATATAAAGATATATAGATAGATAGATAAATAAATAGATACATATATGTATATGTACACAGATATATAGATGGATGAATGAATGGATTAATGGATAGATGGATAGATAGATAGATTGATAGATATAAAGAACGATAGATGGATAGATGAATAGATGATTAGATGATTAGATAAATATATATATCTGAAGATTCCAATAGAGGAAAAGGTAAATAAATGTATTGATGTATAGATGGATGGATAGCTAGATAAATATAGAGATGGATACAAAGGTGCATAGACAAATATATATTGACAGATTTAAAATATTTACAATCCCATCTTAAACAATTGAGGCGCATTTCTTTTGCCATTAGAATTTCGTTATGAGCCTCATCTTGTACTTGCAACATGTTCCATCTATAACATAATTTCAAACTAAAACCACTTGACCGTGTTTCAAATACAGTGAACATCTAGCACTACTTGGATATGTTAAAGACAGTTGCAAAGATCAATAACAAGGTGCAAACTGCATAAGAAAAAATCAAAACTGTTCTAACCCATGAAGACAATCGAAATGTCATAATTATCTAGAGTGTAGACTACAGGGAAATGGCTCAGTCTCAGTCTCTGTCTGGCATAGACTTTTCATTTTCCAGAGCTGCTGTCAGACTGGTCAACTGCGAGCGGGCGATAAGCATTGTGGGTAATCCCGGGGAAGAAAAATAAATGGAAAATGTCTTGAAAATTCACTCGAAATTGTTTTCATTCACCAGAAGTGTGTGCGAGTGTGTGTGTGTGCGAGTATGTGTGTGTGTGTGTTGGGCTGACTTTAAGCTACAGTTTATGAGCAGCTCGAGTTGACTTTGGTTTGGCTTAAGACAAGAAACTGATGCCCTGCCCTGATACCCTGTAGCGGGGGCCACATGTGGAAGGAAAGGAATGAGTCACTTGAAAATTCGATTAAATGCTGCAATTTAATGCCTGTGCCACACACACACACCTACACACACGCATAGCAGACACTCAGCATGCGAGATAAGAACACTGAAAGGAGGACAGTGGGGGGGAGGGGGGCGTGGCTGTGGGCTGGCAAAGTGAACGCATAATTAAATTACGCAGCGAGCGACAGCAACGAAAGAGTTAGACAAATAAGCTCAGGTATTAACCTCTGGCACGCCAACACACACACACACACACAGTGGCACACACACACTGGCAGCAGACACTGAAGCTAGAGCTAAAGCTGGAGCTGGGCTGGGCCCAAGGAGCAGCACCAGCCGGCGCATCCAGAGGAGCCTCCATTGTGCGCCACAGCGTTCATTAATTCGATTTCCATAACAATTTATTCATAAGACAATGTCTGGCACCGTTATTTTATCTCTCTGGCGATGTGCGGTAACGGTAACGCCACTTAGCTACAGCAACGCCCCCTTCCCCTTTGCGCCCCTCCCCCCTTCAGCTACTCCCCTGACCCCCTTAGGATATACTCCTTGTCTGCAATCCTTTCTCGCCTCGCCATAAAATATTTTTATGTGCGAACACTCTATAAATGGAGCGCAGCTCCTGGAGCTGCCTCTGCCACTGCCACTGCCTCTGCCTCTGCCTCTGCCACTGCCTCTGCCTCTGCCTCTGCCTTGGCTGCTACTGCTGCTGCACGGTAGCTGTGGCAAGTGGTGCAAAAATTATCTTCAACACCTTCGAACTTTAAAATTAAATGAGGATTAGCGCCGACAACGCACAGCACACTCCTTGCCAGGTGAGAGTGTGTCTATGTGTGTGTGTCTCTATGTGTGTGTGTGTCGCTGCTTTTCATTAAGGCACTTGGGATCTTTGCTGTCTGCCTGCACATGCCCCCCCCCTGTCTTCCCCTTTGCCTGCCCCTTTGCACGCGCTCATTTGCATTTTTTGGTTGCAACAACAAGCAAGGGTTAGAGGGTAAGAGTAGGGGGAAGACTGGGGACTACCTGGTAGCTCACTGATTTATAGACACAGCGACACCGTGCAACTGTCTCTCCTTGGCAACCGGAAAAAGGCCAGAAAAAAAGGCTAAAAAGTGCAGGGAAGACAAGGCAGCAAGACAAAAACAAAAAGGCGAAAGGCAATTACGTGGCGGGGCGCAGGGAGGGAGGCAGCCACGCCCACAACACATTAAGAATATGCAGCGCGCGCCTGGCACCGCAGGCAGACATGAGACACGCCCACAAACCGCCTGCCCGCCCACACTTTATTGCGCCTGTCGATTGCATATTTATATTTTTTTTTACAGGCAAAACACTTTGGCAAATTGGCCAGCAAATGCCGGCAAGTCAATAATAATAACAACAAACAGCGACAGCAACAGCAACAGAAACAACTACTACAACAGTAACAACAAATACAACTACAACAACAGCAACAAGGTGAAAAACAACAACAGCAGCAACATCGCCCTTTGGCCGTCTTTGCTGGCATTTTTTTGCTGCTCCACTGAAAATTCTTTCTGCATTTTTTTTTGTGTCGTTTGCTGCTAGTTGTAGTTTCCCTTTACTCCTTCTTCTTCTTCCTCCCTCTACTCCCCTACACTACCTTCGCTTTGGCATTTGATTTGTTTGCCTTTTGTCTTGGGCCTTTGCCTTTGACTTGCGTTCGTTTTGAAATTAAATTAAATTAAAATAAACGAAACCAAAACGAGAGCAATGAAAACAAATCAAACGAAACTAAAAACTTCATGTCACTCTGTCTCCCTGCCAGCCCCTTTCTCTTTTCACCCCTTTAACCACGCCCCCTCCCCACTGCAGCCCTCTCTGAAATACCGCACAGAGTTGTGCATTATTCGGATATGTGTATGTCCACTGGGCTGGCGTGTTTTGAATAGTTCAGTGAGCACAATGCGTAAATACTTTTACTTCGCTTACTCCCTCTCCTTCTCTGTCTTTTTTCCTCTTGTTCTCTCTCTTTCCCCCTTTCCCCCCTCTCCCTCTCTCTCTCTTATTCATTTTTTGTACCTTCCTTTGTACTCGTTACACATTACTTTTGTCTTTATTTACCATAGATTCAACATGCTGCAATTGTTGCAAATCATTTTAATTACTCGTTCTTTTTACTCGTCAATTTGTATTCGTTGAATAACAAACATATTTCCACTCGTTACTCGACATTTGTATACTCGTTACTTGTTAAATATTTGCTATTTATTTACTCGCTCTATTTTACTCGCCATGTTTACTCGCTATGTTTTACTCGCTATGTTTTCCTAGCTATGTTTCATTGGCAATATTTTATTCGCTCTGTTTTACTCGACATGTTTAGTCACTATATTTTACTTGCTATGTTTTACTCGCTTTGTTTTACTCGCTATGTTTACTTGTTATGTTTTACTTGCTCTGTTTACTCGCTATGTTTTACTCGCTATTTTTAAGTCACTGATAAGCTTTACTCAACATGCTTTACCTCCAGCAAGAGACAACTTTTGTCCTTGCTATTTCTCTACTCGTTACTTTATACTCTTTATATTTTACGCTTTTTTGATTCAGTTAATCGTTGTTGGTCACTAAGAGTGCTTTCTGATCGCACTTATTCGCTTACCTTCTTTTCTTTTTACATGTACTCTCTACTCTCATTAAGTTAAATCTCTTTTCGCTGCTTTTACTTCCCGTGTTACTGTGTAACTTGCAACAATCACTCGCTCTTTATAACTCAAAACTTCAAACTCTCTTCTTTACAATTGCCCCCACTTGCTTAAGGAACAAACCACACACCATATTCCACATGCAACGTGCACTTGTCACTCGTGACTCGTTACTTCTGATCTGATCTGGGGAAACACAATTACACACATGGTAAATGGCAAGCATAACAAACTGAAACATGCCAGAATCAGTATCGAAGTCAGAGTCTCGGAATATCTTCCGGGATATCTCAATGAGGGTCTGGGTCTGGGTCTGGGTCCTGGCGGCGCCGGGCACAGTCACAGTCTCATGCGGCATTACTGTGACTGCGAGCGAGTCGCAGCGAATCCCGTAACAGAGAAACAGAAACAGTGGCCAACGCGACATCCGCTTCCTGTTCCTGGTATGGCTGGCTAGCTGGCTAGCTGGCTCCCATCCTGACTGCCTGGCAGGGCATTCTCGGGGGCGCTGGGCGAACCTTTACAGCTTTGAAGCCTTTTCACAGCATTGGACAAAAGAAATGCTGACAATGTCTGCCTGCCTGTCCAGGTTTCTGTTCCGCTATTTTTCTTTCTTCTCCTCTTTTTTTTTTGTCTCCTTTTCTTTCCCATTTTACTCGTTTTGTTTTTTTTTCGGTTTTCCACTCTCTTTTGTTTGCCAGCAGAGCGACGCTTTTATGTGGCCCATTGGCCAGGCAGACGTTGAATGATGTTGTTCCCACTGCCGCCCACACTCACACACCACACACGCACTCTGAGTATTACAAATTTCAATTAGCGACATGTGTGTGTGTGTGTGTGTGTGGGAGTGTGCGTGTGCGTGTGTGAGGGCCTGTGTCTGCCTCTGTGTGTGCTGTGATGAGTTCTTAAAGTCAGCAGCTAGTTGCGATTGTTGCGTGAAATGGAATTTATTCCCATTGTTATTGCCATGTCGAGCACGGACTTGTTATTGAGATTAGTGAAATTGCTCGTTGTTTTTCGCTTACAGTACATTTGGCCTCATCTTACATGAAGTTTATCACACGTTACTGCACATGATCGCAACTCATTACTGGCTACAGATTTGCAGCACTGATCATTCGCTTCTCGTTACTTGTTACTCGTAGTTTTACTTACACTTTCCATATTCTAGCTAAACCATGTTCGTTACCTAGTCAACTTACTTACATTATTTACTCGTTACTCAATTTATTTACTCGTTACTCAATTAACTTATTCTTTACTCTATTTACTTATTTGCTTACTCGTTTATCAATTTAGTTACTCGTTATTCCATTAACTTACACGTAATTTTGTTATTAACTGGCTACTCTATTAACCTACTCGTTACTCTATGAACTTACTACTCGTTACTAGCTGATCTACTCGTTACTCTATGTAGTTACTTCTTACTCTATTTATTTAGTTGTCCTTCTATTTACTCTATTCACTTACTCGTTACAGTTTTTAGTTAAGGTTTACTCTGTTTACTTACTCGTTACTCTGTTTACTTACTCGTTACTCTGTTTACTTACTCATTACTCTATTTGCTTACTCATTTATCAATTTACTTACTCGTTAATCTATTACTTACTCTCCTCATATCCACACAGGCTTCATCAAAAGCTCTTTAGTCGCTACTCGCTGCTTTATTCGTTACTCGCTACTTTTCACTCAATTGTCTTATACCCTTATTATTATCGCTGATTCTGCCTCTTTCTCGTGTGTTCTTTTTCTATCCTTCTTCTCTCTCTTTCTTTCTCTATCTATATATCTTCATCTGTACCTCTCTTTACATCCGTTTCCCTCCACTCATCACTTGCTTCCCCATATACTTAGTACCCTCCCGCCCATTACTCGTATTAGCATTAATATTATCTGCCCATATTTCCGCTCTTATCATTCCGTCACAAGTCACACAGTGCCTGTCGAAAGTTTTCGCACTGCTCACCATTTTTTCTGCTCTTCTTTTCTTTATTTTGTTCTTTGTGTAAATGTTTAATTTATTATTTCGTTGACTTTCGACACAAATTTTAATGCACTTCCCGCTCGCACAGCAGGCAGGCGGCAGGCCGCATCCGTATCCGCATCCTGCCACAGCCTCGGCTCCTGCTGCGAGCAGAAGAAGAGGGGGGGGAGAAGGGAGGGAGAAAAGCGAGGCTAAATGGGAAAAACAAAAACGTATTTACCTCAAATTAAACATTATTATGCCGAGGACGAGCCTGTGCATGAAATGAGAGTGGGACGGGAACTGGAACTGGAACTGCCACTGAGGCTGGTCATTTGAGGGCAGCCGCAGGTGGCGACCACACACTGCAAACACACACACATACACACACACACACATGTAGAGGGCGCGCACACGTTGACCGCAGTAAATCACGCCGTTAAATGGCGGCGACCGCTGGGCAGGTCCTCACACCAAGCAGTACCTTGTCTCCCTGCTGCTCCTGCTCCTGCTCCTGCTCCTTCTCCTTCTTCTCCTCCTTCTGCAAAGCTGCTGCTTTGCTGCTCCGCGGACTCGCTGGCCTGGGCATATGTGCGCTGGCTCTCAGTTGAAGCACGTCCACACCGTGTTTGGGTCCTTCTGCTCGGGGTCCGTGGGTCCGTTTTGGGTTCCTGCATTTGTCGAGGCACTTCCTGGCTGTGGCTGGTCAGCGACGCGGACGCGAGTGTCGACGCAAATGTGTGCTTTGGGCGGGTCATTCGCAGCCTTAATGACATTGCCACACACACACACTCACACACACACATTCGCATACAATGAGGGCGTACCCCCCTACCCTGAAACTGTCACTCGACAGGCTCTCGCACATGAGAGTTTATTTTGTAATTAACGCCTGCCGCCTGTTGCGCCTCAGCACCTAAGCCGGGGTCGGACTCGGCCTCGGCCTTAGGCGGGGGTGAGAGGAAGTCGGGGTTGGGGTCAGCGGCACGAGCAGCTCATTCTTTTCGCTGTTAATGACGTTGACAGCGCTGGCTGAGGGTGTGGGGGGGGGGGGGGGCGGAAGCACACATGGCACGAGTAGAGATGGACGCGTGAAACATCGTGGAAAAGAAGCAAAGGCAGAGGTTAAGGCAAAAGCAAAGGCAGAGCAAAGACAGAGGCAAAGGCAGAGGCAAAGCCAGAGGCAAAGACAGAAGCAAGGTAAGGGAAATGTAAAGACAGAAGGAAAGATTGAAGCAAAGACAAAGATAAAGACAAAGAAAAAGACAAAGACCAAGACAAATGCAAAGGCAGAAGCAAAGACAGTATCAAAGATAGAAGCAAAGACAAAAGCAAAGGCAGAAGCAAAGTAAAGACAAAAGCAAAGTTAAAGATTGAAGCAAAGACAAAAGATCAAGAGAAAGACAAAGCAATGACAGAAGCAAAGAATGAAGCAAATACAGAGGCAAACTTAAGGCAAAATTAAATACAGAAACAAAGGCAAAGGTAGAAGCAAAGGCAAAGATAAAGACAAAGAAAAAGACAATGACCAAGACAAATACAAAGCAAAGACAAAACAAAAGCAAAAGCAGAAAAGAAGCCTTGTTTTCAAAAATATATTTCTAACCTACAAAAAAATATTGAAAGAAGAATTCTCTCCATGCAGAATTCTCATTGAAATGCAGCAAAAAAGGTTTCCATTTTCACATATGCTTAAATAAGGAAAAAAAGCAAAGCAGCAAAGGCAAATCAAAAGAAAAACGTATGGCAAAATATAATCATAATTTTCTAAGGCTTTTCGTGCCCAAAATTGTTGAGGGTATTCACAAAAAACCAAAATTTAAATAAAAATGCAAAATAAAAATGAAATTAAAATTGAAATAAAAATGGCAAAGCCTTGTTGAGCACCATCTCTAGCGCTGCAGCCACGTTCCCAGCTTTGCCTATGCAAAAAGGCGTTGCAGGCACACACACACACACACACACGCACACTTGTAGTGCTTGTGCTTGCGGCAGCTCGTTATTGTCGCCGCTTTGAGTTAATTTGCGGCATATGAGCGGTGGGCATGAAATGAATTGAATGAATGCCGCCAGCAAGAGAGAATGGGAGTGTGTGTGTGTGAGAGTGTAGTGCGTGCGGGTGTGAGAGGTGTGAACTGTGTGTGAAGGCAAAACGGCTGGGCGGCAACTGTTGTTGCTGCCATGTTGCTGCTGCTGCTGCCGCCAACAGGTGTAAATGTGAATTAATTAACCGCAAACACTATAAACAACGCCTTCGCTGTGCGCGCAAGTTGCTGCTGTGCCTCTGTGTGTGTGTGTGTGTGTGTGTGTGTTGCTGCTGTTGGTGTGTTTACAAATTGGCCTGACGTTTTGGCAAATTGAAATGAAATTCATTACGCGCAACGCTTTCTGTAGGCAACTCGCGTCCGCTAGACAAATTCACAAATTGCCTACAACAGCAGCAGCAACAACAACAGTAACAGCAGCAACAGCAACAACAACAACAGCAGTAGCAGTAAATGCGACAGCAACAATATGTCTCAAAAACTTGAAGAGCAACAACAGCAAAAAGAAATCAAGTGGATATTATGATGGCACAGCATGGCTAGGTAACTTACTGATTAGGGGGCAGGGGCAGGGCAGCGCAGGGGCGTGGCATGGAAGGCAGGCAGGCAGTGTCTTTTGTTGCTGTCGTGGGTCGCCTCGATTTCAAGTCAATTCAAATCAAATCATTTGGAAGCAAATCATTTGATATGTTGCGGCAATTGACAAACTCTAGCGGGGAGTGGCAGAGGCAGGGGCAGGGCGAGAGGGGGGAGGGTTGCACACATTTACAATTGCTCAATTCAATTTCCGTTTGAGTGCGTCGTCGTCGTCGGTTCAATGGCAACTTGATCTCTTGTTGATGATGACGGCGCCAAACTGTCGGCAAATGGCAAATGGCAAACGACGAAATGGCGAATTGTCAGCCAGGCCAGGCAGGTGAGGAGGGGAGGAGCAGGTGAGGGGTTGAGGTTCTGCCGGCAAATCGTCGTTGTCGGCAAACGATGTCGCGCTTTACTTAGCCTTTAGCCTCGGCACAGGTGAGTGGCTTTAATGGGCTCGTTACGTCGCGGCTGTCGGATGTGGATGTGGATTATCCCCCGCTCCCGCCTCACCCTGCGATTGAGGCCTAGCTAAATCCGTCTAGCATACGGTTACGCTTACTCTACCTGCCACTCCTCTTGTTCCCCTTCTCTCTCCCTCGTTTCTCAATTGCCTTGCACATGATTTGCTACTTATTGAAATCAAATAGGCATTGAAATTGCCTCTTGCACACTCTACCATAGAACAGGCGGGAGAGGGAGAGAGAGAGAGTTGCTTGCTTTGCAGACTCTGCTTGCCACAAGCTGCAAGTAGAGGCTTGGGCTGATTTATTTTCATTTATTTCTTATTTTTATATATAATATATGTATGTATATTTTTTAATGTGTACCTTTGCTAATTTGTATTGTACGGATTTTATAACTTTTTTTTTTTTTTATTTGGCTATTAAACGTTGTTTTATTTATTTTTTTTTTATATTTCATTTTCTTTTTAAACTTCTTTCAATAGTTTTCTTTTATTTTGATTTATTTTTTATTTATTTAGTTTTCTCTCTTATTTTGCTTATAATTTTTTTTATTCAATCAATCAATTATCAATTTATACTTTCATTTCTCACCTCTTCCAGTCACCACAGTTTGCGTGAATATTTGTGCAACATAGTTTCGCGCGTATTTTCCATATGCAGCAAACTCCTTTCTCTCCCACTCTTCTTCTGATGACGTTCAGTTGAGTTAATTGCACTGCATAATACATTATAGAATACTTTCGAGTGGCTAAAGTATTCAGGAAATCCGTTGATTTGCTGCTATTAACCGCTTTATTTCTGAGCGCTTTTCACTTCTCGAATGATTAAAATCAAAAATAAATTATAATTAATTAATATTTAGTATTACAATATATGTATATACGCACATAATAACAATGAAATTATTCCCTTAATTATTAATATTACATTTTCTTTGCGACTCTTTCTTCCCCTGCACCTTGTTTGTCTAGGGCATTTGCCATTCGTTTCGACTGCCGCAAATAGCTCGTATTTAACCGTTATTCTCCCTTTTTATTGTCGTCCCCGCAACGAAACCGGCTCCCCCCTGCTCCCCCTGCGCTGTGTTATTTTTATTCGTGGATAACATTGCCCGATTACGCGCACTTGAATCGATTTATTGTTATTGAAGAGGAACCGAGCGTAAGGCACATACGTTCTCAATAGCCATAATTACAAGTGCTTGGCATTTGTCTTAATGATGGGCTGCACGAAGGGGCAAGGGGGGAAGGGGAAGGAGAACAGTAGGGGGAGCAACTCAAGGCAGGTAAAATCGCATTTCACTTAGTCACAAGTCGCGCAATCACTTGGCCGGTTGCCATTGCCAGGCCCGGCATGAGTTCGCCACTTCTTCTGCTTCTTCTTCTGCTGCCTTCGTTCATTTATTTTTTGAGGCTTTCGCTTATTATTTAATTATTTGCTTATGGCAATTCCTGGCGGCTTTTTCTCTCTTCTCTCTCCGCCTTGGTCGGTTCTGCTATTTGGTTTAATTTCATTTCGTTGCTGCTGCCAACCGCAGGACACGCTCCTTCTAGTCCCCCCCCCACCCCTCCCACACCCACTTCCCAATCACATTTCAGTTCATCATTAGCGCCGACATTGACAGCGACGTGGCAGCGGCTTAGACAGTGACGTGGGAGAGGGGGTAGAAAGGAGAGAGAGAGAGAGAGAGAGACCTCATCATAGTTTCGCAATTATGAAATGAGAGGTTTGAGGTTAGGTGGCTGCTCTATCCCCCTGTCCCTCTGCGGCACTCTGCCCAATTCAATCAATCATAATTAGTGTGAATTGCAATTATTGTTGCATAGTTTCAGGCAGCCCAGCAAAATTGCAACTGACAACGGCCTAATAATGCTGCCAAATAGAATTCCAACTGCTAATTCGTACAGTCAGGGGCAGGGGCAGGGGCAGTGGGAATGGGGTGGCTAAAACCTGCCACATTCATGATGAAAGTTGTAGTAAGCCCTGCCATAATTAGCCGTAGATTTGTTGGTTTTCAAAACTCATTGGAAATTGGAAAGGAAGTTGACTTGAAGTACTTGCATTTGCAGTGAATAGAGAGTAAAAGGGAAAGAGAGAGCCAGAGAGTGAGAGAGCGAGAGAGAGAGAGAGAGAAAGAGGGAGAGAGAGAGAGAGAGAGAGAGAGAGAGAGAGAGAGAGAGAGAGAGAGAGAGAGAGAGACTAAAAGAAAGTGCAAAGTAAAGTGCATCATTCTAGTAATCAAAGTAGTACAAATTCTAATTTATATCTTTCTATATCCTTTCTAATCTATATATCTTTTTTGCTGAGGTTTTCCATATGAAACATGGATGTTTCTCCAGCTCTACCTTAGTGTAATCCACCCTATATTCTTCCAACTCCCCTTGCAATCTCTTTAAAGTAAGTTCAGCTCGTAAAAGGTCAAAAAATCATAGCGCTGCTACCCTTTTTGTGGCAGTGTAGCAGCAGCTGGTATCATGCCGGCTCTAAGCACACTTCTCACTCCCCCTCTCTCACACCCCTCCTCTCTCAATCTCCTTCTCTATCTCGCTGCCCACTGATACCGATAATACTTGCTATGCAAATTTGATTTGTTGTACGGCCCGCGTACGTGAGACTGTAAGTCCGTAAGACCGTAAGACTGTCCACCAGAGCCCCGGAGGAGCATAAGGAAAGGACCCTGAGTGGCAAGCAGCAGGCTAAGGCGGGTGGCTTGTGCACTTTGTAACTGGTTGTGTAAACACTGCAAAGAAAGCACCAGCACAGGGCACAGGCCACCACGTTTCAGGTCCGTTACAAAAGAAACAAAAAAAAAAAAAAAAAGAGACAAAAAATAAAGGAGAAGCAGCCGAAAAAAGGCAGGGGAGAAAGGGCTCGACGAAAGGGTCAGGCTGCAGACTGCCTGTCAGTCAGTCCGGCTAAGGGACACGGAGCACGGGGCACGGGGCAACAGTAGCATCACATGACGCGACTCTCCGTCGTGGCATTCAACTTGTCGTGGTAATTGCGTAGCATTTCCATAGATTAAGGGATTTACTCAACTGCTCTCTCTCCTGTGTCGACCCAAAGACAAGGAGAAACCTGAAACCTGAAACCAAAGTGAAGAAATTTTCGGCACGCACCAAGAGAGCAAAAAAAAAAAAGCAGCGGGCAGAGGAAAAAAAAAAGACGCTCAAGTGTAGTAAAACGCTTGTGTTAAATACTTTTATTGAGATGGTAAGCCTTTTTATTAGCTCAGACCTAAATAAACACGCCGACCGGGTCGGACATGCAACCCCAGCACCCCCAACCCCAACCCCCCGCTCGCTGCCAGGGGGCGTGCGGCTTTTATCTGTCTAAAGGGACCGAGGCCGTTTAACATACTTTAAACATGTTTTTGCAGCCGGAAATAAACATTGAGAGGCGAGAGAGGCAACGAAAGCAACAGAAAGAACATTTTGTCACTGAAAATTAAGCTACAAAAATGCGCAAATTAAATTGCAGCACGAAATGAGCGAGAAAAGAAATGAAATGAGCTAATAAAACTGGGGCGATTGTCACGCGACGCGGCTTAAACGATTAGCGTGACTGTAAAAATGACAAGAGAGAGAGGGCAGAAAAAAAGGAGAATCCTTTTAAGTGCCTTCGAAATGCCTTCAACTACAAATGGAAACATATTCGAGGCAGGCAAATTTGCCTGAGCCAAAGCTCCATGCCAAAAATAACTCAACTTATGGCTTAGTTTATGCCTAATTGAATAGTTTCTTCGTGTAACTTTGGCTTCAAATGGATTTGCAAGAAAGTGTAGCCTGCTTTTTGTGCGCGGGTTGAAAATAGAACTTAGAGAGTACTACAACTCAAAGAACTGCGAATATATCTTAGGTATTGCGGGTGTAACTAAGCAACACTTTGCTATACACTTTAAAGGGTATCTATGGATTGACAAAATAGTATAGCTTGCATTTATGCGCATACTTAAAAATAGAACTTTATTTCTTTATTTCTTCTTTTTATTAAGTTATACGGGGAAAATCCAATATCCAGCTAGAGCTGGCGTAGCTAAACAAAACTTTGCCGCACACTTTACAGGGTATCTGCGTATGAGTTAGCTGCGTAACAGTACGTTAAGCGCATAATGCCATAGGTTTTCGCTGCGGTTTCGCTGCCTGCCTGCCTGCCTGCTGTTTTAATTTTTGCCCCACTCCCACAACAGTTGTGCCCCTCTTCCCTTCTCCCCCCTACCCCTACGCTTACTCCTCTCTCCCTCTGCCTGCCAACCACACAGGCATTATTCATCTGTGCTGTGTGTCGATCGGTTAATGCTTATGGAGTGCGAGAGCTTTTAAGTCTTAGATTTGAAGCCAGTGCGAAGGCGGCAACAACAAGATGACACACGCACGCATTTAAATCAAATTTGTGTGCCTGTATGTGTGCCAGTGTGTCTGTGCCTGTGTGTGTGTGGGAGAGAGAAAGTCATAAAGTGTTGTTTAATGGCATTTTTCATCCATTACTTACCGTTATTATGCTAATGAGGTCGTTACGCGTATTTGTGTGTATATTTTATTTATATTGGATTGTGCGTGAGTCTGACACAGTCGAGCACACATGACGACACACACACAAACACACACAATGTATATATACATATATAGACATCATGAACAACAAGAAATCTGCATACATTTTGCTGCCACACGAGCAACAACAAGCGGAGCAAGCACGACAACAAGGCGCTCTGTAGAATGTTCTGCCCTCTGGGCACGGCTGCGTGCGTGTGCTGTCTGCTCGTGCTCTATTATCTTGCCAGTGTATGTGCAAGTGTGTGTGCCCAGCAGTTACTTTGTGTGTTAGTGTGTGTGGCTAATTGAGAGGCTTGCTGTCATTTGTTAAATTTCTATAGCATAATTTTGTGCGCTGCTTTTTAAATGACAACACCGCGGCTGCTTTAATGAGGCAACACGCACATGTTATTCTTCATTCTATTGCTGTTGTTGTTGTTGCTAACGTGTTTGTTTACTTGTTCGAATTTGATATAAACAGAATTGGCAGAATGAAGACAAGAACAGCGGCAGTAGTAGCAACAACAACAGCTAATTGGCAGAGGCAGAGCTGTAAAAATAGCTTAGTCTATTTTATGTAGCATCTTTTTAGCGGAGCACTTTTATTCGAAGTCAATAAATTAATAAATAAAACTTAATTAAATAATACAAAAAAAAAAAACCAGTAAGAAAAGCAACAGTCGCGCTGCACGCGACAGTGGGATACCCTTCGACCTATGTTCCTATATATGTACACAAATACATATGCACATGCTTTAAAATTAGTCCCGACAGATGGCGCTCGATAATATATAATAAATGTATAAGGTATATACATACATATGTATTAAGTATATAAATATATATCAAAACATTATCATTTCAAATAATGCAGAGCCCACAACAAGCAACAACAACAACCAAATTACCAGTCCCACTGCAGCGTAAAATATGTTACAACAATTTAGTTAAATACTTTCAAGTTGCTGCTGCTGCTCGAAATCGATCTGAACTCTGCCAGCAACGTCCTGCAATTTTGCAATTTCCTGCAATTTGCAATCGATTGAGAGACTCTATTAGCAAACACACTTAAGCAACAACAATGACTTACAGTGCTGGCAGTAAAACATTATGCAGCATGCTTTTGAGCGCACTGCTTTAATTAGCCTAAGAATTTAAAAGGAACAATTACAACAACAACAACTAGAACGGCAGCATCTAATTGAGATAGCGCCTGTCAATTGTGAACATTTCCATAGCATGCTTTCGAGCGCAGCGCTTAAAGTCAACGCTTTAACGAGCTGCCTGTGCCACCAATGAGCTTCCCTGCTGCTGTTGCTGCTCCTGCTCCTGTTGTTGTTGCTGTTGTTTACTGTATGAAGTTGATATGAACTGTTGGTCGAGGCCCAGCGGCAAAAGCTGCCGCGTTATGAAGACAACAGCAACAAGAACAACAACGACGGCAAATGCGAAATGCAAACAGCGCTAACTGTGAGGCACAGTGCGGCGCAAGGGAGTGGCCAGGGAATGGGAGCAGGGTACAGTGGTACTGGGGGCAGGGGGCAAGGGGCAGTGGTTACTAGTCGGCGACAAGAACCGCATTGGCAGGCGAGGGCAGGGGGCAGCGTCGCAAACTTTTGCTTCTGAATACGTAAAATGTTTTGGTAAATGTGTCCCAAATGTCGTTGACGAACGCGCTGTGGTGGCAAGGGGGGCATGGGGGTGCACCGCAAACGATTTGCACGCAGTAGAAGTGCTGCTGGAGTTGGGGCAGGAGACAGGGGGTGGGCAGGCAGAAAGATGGTACAACGATTCTCGCGACATTTCATTCGATTCGTGGCTAAATAACTTGGTTTTCCAAAACGCCAACGGGCGCACAGACCAAAACGCAGCCAGGAATGGAGCTCAGAGAGGGAGAGGAGAGGGGGAAGGAAGGTGGGGTGAGCAGGAGGTAAGCAAGTTAGACGGCATTGGCACTGACTGAGAGACTGGGACTGAGGCGGACTGGGCTGGTAGTCAGCGCCAAGAGCGCGGTCTGCGGTCGCTGGTCGGTGGGGTGTGGTGCCTTGTGCCTCCTCCTGCCCCACTGCTGTTCCCCCTCCCTGTCTTTAGCTGCTGTTCCTCAGCTTATGCTTGCTGTGCTTGCTGTTCTTGTTGTTGTTGTCTATTGCAGCTGTTTGGATTGTTGCGCCTTTTTCGGCGGTTGAGGGCGACGCTGGGGCACTTCTTAAGCGCTTTCTTGTCCTGCGGTGCTCGTTTGTTTGTCGTGCACATAAATCCTAGCGCTAGTTGTCCCAAAGGCACTGCCACTGGCAGCCCACGGTGACAGTTGTGCCCCAGCCACCACACTCTCTCACTCTCTCACTCTCTCTCTCTCTCTCCTGGGCAGCTCAACCACCTGCCCAGTCAGTGTCACAGCTCAGTGGTTGCTGCTCCCGCTCCCCCTTCCCTGTCGTCCCGTGCGCGCGTAAACCGCATACTTAATTATGAAGTCGCCGCCATCGTCGTCGTCGCCGTCGTCTTCGTCGTGTCCACCTGGTGCTGTGGGCAGGCAGCCGAAACAGCTGCGCTTCGCGTAGCGTAGAGTCTTTAAACCGTTTTCAATATCTTCAGCAGTGTGAACTGAATTCAAATGACGCCTGCTGTGATACCCTGTAAGAGGCAAGGGAAGTGTAGCATGTGATATAGCTGCATAGAAGATTTATTAAGAAAGAATTATAAAGGTAAACCCGATACTGATAACAACCGGCGCCCAACGTGGGGCACACAGGCAGAATATCATATACGGAATATATGCACAGACTATGTGGAATTACAATATGTCATATATTGAGTATATATGACATATTGGCGCCCAACGTGGGAGAACAGCACATAGACAGAACATCTCTCGAATAAAATGTACAGCATGTATAAGGTATGTATGGTATATACCATATATAATATAAATATAGAACAGAATATATGGTTTAGTCCACTTACTTTCCAGAATCCTCAAATTCCTCAATCAGGAGATCTGCAGTAATTACATTCAACTACTTAAATCAGATAATGTTAAATATGTTTCTTATCTACATACTTAGACCTAACCTATAACCTAACCTATAACCTAACCTATAACCTAACCTATAACCTAACCTATAACCTAACCTATAACCTAACCTATAACCTAACCTATAACCTAACCTATAACCTAACCTATAACCTAACCTATAACCTAACCTATAACCTAACCTATAACCTAACCTATAACCTAACCTATAACCTAACCTATAACCTAACCTATAACCTAACCTATAACCTAACCTATAACCTAACCTATAACCTAACCTATAACCTAACCTATAACCTAACCTATAACCTAACCTATAACCTAACCTATAACCTAACCTATAACCTAACCTATAACCTAACCTATAACCTAACCTATAACCTAACCTATGCATACAGCAATTAAAAGTGATTATTGTGGATAAATATTTAAATCTTGAAATCTCTAAAGGCATTTTGTAAGTATTTCTAAGTTCCAGGGTATCATAACCTAAAGAAATCCTGAGCTCTTTAAGCTTACCAACTTTATATAAAACTATTTGCTTAAATTTCCGTAAGAATCGCATACCAACTGACAAGTTCTCTTAAGTAACGAAGTTATCAGTCACTTCTTGACTTCACCTTCTCGTATGCTACGCTTACATATGCCAAAATATTATCAAGTTCCCTGCAATAAACTGAGTATCTTCATTAGAATAAAGTAACTATAGGTAAGTGACTTCCCCACAAATTTCTCGCCCTGTCTACAGGGTATTTGCCAGTCAGTTCAGTCTGTGCTCTCAGCTCTTCAGCTGCCTCCACTGGCAATGGCGTCAGCTGCTTATGTTGAGAATTTCCTAATCTGACGTTCTAATGAATGTCATAAATTTATTGCCAGAGTGCACCCTCTCAAGGCCCCCTTCAGGGTACGGTCCAAGTGCGGGCCATGTCGATTGGCTTCGTTTTTCGGCGGCTAACAACAGTCGTGATTTTCCAATTGTGTGTTGTGTCTAGCAGACGTTACCCTCCTCCTCCCTCCCCTTCTTCCCTAGAGAGCTGCCCTCGAGTAAAGTGGTCAAGTGAAAAGTTGAGTTTCGTTGAGTTTTCGCACTTGTCCCAAACAGGGGGGCAAAAAAAAAAAAAAAAGAAAAGAAAATATAGAAAAACAGAAATCGAAATAGAAAAGCAGCAGCAAAGTGGACAAGTCGCTGCTTGTCGATTGTTTTCGCTCTCTCTGACATCATCATTTTAATCATCGCCAGACAAGGCAGCCCCCCCTACCCCGCCATAAGTAGTGGACCAGTGTCCAGCAGCAGAGCATGTCCAGTCATGTGTGTGTGTGCGCTGTCAATTCTTGCAGCCGATAAGCCAAGGGAGTCTGCGAGACATGCGACATGCACGCTACAAGATAATCACATTAAAAACAGTCCCCAAACGGAGCAGGATCTGCACTACACCCTACCCTGCTCTACACCCTGCTCTACCCTGCTCTACTCTCTCTCTGCACTCCCCCTGCCCCTTCTCTGCCTTGCCCTTGTCACCCACATCAATATCAATTCGAGCTGACCCGATAAGGTTGACCAGCCCCGTGTCTTATCTCATTGGCAAATTGCAGGACCTTCTCCAGCACCTTCTCTCTTTCTCTCCCCCTGCCAACTTTATGCTCATTATTTCATTTGCTGCTTTTATTGTTTTTCTCTGTTTTGATTTACAGTTAGGTGGGGGCTACAATAGAAATAATAAAAACAACTGTCGCTCAACTTAATAAGCAAAAAAAACAAAAAAAAAAAACAAGAAAAACAAGTCAAAAAAAATGTAAATAAATGAAAAAAGAAACCGAAATTCCTGTCGAGAAATGTAAATGAATAAACGAAATGAACAAGTGTCCCTGGCACAGTCCCCCCTCTTGCCTGCACCACTGACTGTGGCTCAGGCTGAGGCTCATCAAGTCCTTGGCCCTGTCGTCTCAAAAGTGAAAAGAAAAATCATTCGAAATGAGTGAAAAAACAATGAAATTAGGCCGAGCGGACTGAGAAATCTAATTATTCATCCCCTTGTAACCAATTGGAAGGGCAGGACGCAGTGGAAGAGGGCAGCAGGAGGACAGCAGGAGGACAGCAGGCGGAAGGTCTGACGGGAGTCTGGCCAAGCTGGCCAGCCTGGTTTCTGCTTGCTTGTTGACTTGCTTCCTTGAGTTGCTTGGTACCTTGCCACGCGGCCACTGAACGCGGCATTCCGAAAGCGAGGCATTAAGTAGAGAGTGTGCGGCAAGTGCGGCATGTGTGTGTGGCAGCGCCACATCATGTAGCACAGTCCGAAAAAACACACACAAAACCCGAACTGTGCTACAGCAGCAGCAACAGCGACAGCGACGCCCCACGACGCAGCTGCTCCCCCTGCCAGCAGCCTGCCCCCTTCCTGGCTGACGCCTGCGCAGTGGTTGTGCCATAGCTTGTCGCAAGGACTTCCCACTTTCGTGTGGCGCCGACAGCAGCGGCAGAGCACCGCCTTGAAATGCCATTTTCCGATTGGGAGGCAGCGCCAATGTGCGGCACCAACGCTTGCGCCCCTCGCTGCGGCGCATTGATTTGCTGCCGAGCACAGCGTTGCCACCTCAGCTGCTCTCTCTCTCTCTCTCTCTCTCTCACTCTAGCTCTGGCTCTGCCACAACGCACTGGCATTGCTGGCTCTCCCTCCCGCTCGCAGGCAGAGTCAGTCTCTCTCTCTCCCTCTCTCTTGCTTGCTTTCTAGCTCCTGCTCCCTCTTGCAGCATGGACAGTGCTCTCTCCCTCTCTTGCACTATATACTGTATATATACCCCGTATATATGTGCACCCCCCTTCCTGCCTGCTCAACCCCTCTGCCAGCACCTCTTGCGGGGCCTGGCTGTGGCTCCTGCCTTGGCGCTGGCATTACATAAAATACCTTTTTGCAATCCATCAAAGCAACCACTGCACCCCCTACACCATCCCCCCCTCCCCACCCATCCCCCTCCACCTTTTTCTCTACGCCTGCAGCTTCATTGAACTGCACAAATTTAATCCCCCCCCAACTGCCCCTCTTCAGGCACTTCCCTGTTTGCCTGGTCTACCATTGATATCGGCGTCCATTTCAATCGCAATTAATTAATCAGCTTTTTTTCCCGCTGAGGATCAGCTGGCGATGGCCTTAAAGCACACTGACCAGACCAGAACTGCAACAACAACAACAACAACAACAAGAGCACTAAGTGGAAACTCTCTTCGATGAAAAACAATTTTCAATTATGGCCTCAAGTTTTCCAACCGGCGAAAGTTCTTCAAAAACTTTTCCGCGCGACTTTTACTTTAATTTCTCGCCAAAAGCTTTCACTCTGTCTCGGTGTGTGTGTGTGTGTGTCGTCTCTCTATGTCTGTATGTGTGTGTGTGTGTGTCTTGTTGTTGTTGTTTTCATTTTATTTTCGACCGCTTTAAGTTTTGCCGAGTTCATTGTCGTAGGGCAGGTGCAACGGCCTAAGCACTAAGGCAATTCCCAAACACCAAACACCAGTGCCGTAGCTGAAGGGGGGTGCCACGGGGAAGGGGGGTACTGCGAATAGGCTGGCAGACCAAAAAAGCCTAGACATAGCCAGGCTAATTAGCATTGCATAACTTGCTGTAGGCTTGGCAAATATTTTCACACACAAAACTTGAAGCTAAATTTAGCGGAAATTTTGTGCGAACGGAAACGAATCCCGCTAAGATTAAAGATTCAAATTCGATTAGACAACTCGCTGAATTGTTGTTTGCTCAGTTTAAACTTAAAGTGAGTTCTGTTTTCTCTTAAGTTATCATTCTTTGTGCGTCGATTACACAGTTATCGATTATGATCGATTAATAAGCTTTGTTTGTGTGAAATTCTTTGCTGTAGAAAACTGTGAAACTCTTTAAACTTCTAATAAATTTTAGAGTTTGCTGATATGCTACGTTAAGCTGGTACCTAACATCGAAGGTTAGAGGGTAGCAAACTATTGATTGTTATCGATAATTTAAAGGATACACACAAATTTCTGCTTAATACAGATTTTGTCTGTTTATACGAGAATTAATCGACAGTGAGTTCTGTTTTCTCTTAAGTTGCCATTATTTCTTTAGCTTCGATTGCGCAGTTATCGATTAGGATCGATTAATGGGCTTAATTTGTGAAAAGCCCTTCAGACCTTATCCAAATTTAAAGTTTGGTGAGGTAATAAGTTCGAATAGTACCTAACTATCCAAGGTTGTCGATAGTTAAAGGGAAAAACACAAATTTCTCCTTAATATAAACAGTTTTTGCTCATACGAGCATTTATCGATAGTGCATGATAGTGAGTTTCATTTTTCAAAGTTAGGTTGGTACCAAAATATCAAAGGTTATCGATAGTTTAAGAAATAGACACCCTTTTATTCTTATGATATACAGTTTCTGTTCATACGAAGATTTATCGATAACTCAAATGACTAATAAATTGTATATAATGTATAGAACCCATACCCCTTCAATAAAGATGCTTCAACTTGCACTTCTCTATTTTCAAAAGTAATTTTGAGCCACCAATAAACCAAATAATAGGAACAAACAAGTGCTATCGATAGTTATCGCTAGAAATCTATAAGATTCAAACCCTAAAAACTAATAACTGCAACAGACATAAGCTCTACTTCACTTACATTCCCCCCTACTCGCACTTTTCGACTTCTAACTACACCCATGACTTTGGCAACAAGCAACTCTAGAAATCGTGAATCGTGGATACAGAGAGGGGAACTGGGGGAACAGTGAGGGGAGGGGAGGGGCAGCTCAGTCGCAACTGTGCGGCAACTGGAACTGCCAAGTGTGCAGGCAGCGTAACTAAATGTTAATTTTGCCAACGGGGGAGCGTCATAAATTCAATCTATATCGAATTAATCGATTATATAGACGCGCATGTAACTCTGTCGGCGTTGCGTTTCCGTTTCCGCAACAGGAAACCATTTTAGCACACACACACACACACACACACACAGGGATAGAGACAGAGACAGAGGGGCAGCAAAGGGTTAAAGATTTATTAATAACATGCACACAAGGGCGCACGCGGGGTTAAGCGGGTCAAGCGAAAGGGCAGAGGCGTAGGCAGCAGTGGAGACGGGAAGGGGGGCGAAGCGAGGATCAACAAACTGTTGTCGTCCTGCTGCGACCTGGCGCTGCTGGTAACGAGCGAAACAAACGGTCTGCGTAATCGTTAGCTCAGGGGTGGGGAACATGAGGGGGCAGAGGAGGGACTGCACGGGCGCCCCCTTTGGCGTTTCGGCGTGGATCACTGATTTTTATAACGTGACAACACGCAAAGTCACAGAACAGCACAAAAGTCGCCTCGATGCCGTCGAATTGATTAGGTCGACAGGCGAACGTCAGCAATATAACCCTTCCAGGCCAACAACATGAGGGTGCACAGTGCTAACCACCCTCCCCTCCCCTCCACCACCCCTGGCTAACACAGAAATCAATGTATTTCATTAATGGCGAATGTGTGCCGTCTCTAATAGGCTTTATTGCCCATTGTTATTATTAATATTGGCATGCAACAAGGTCGTCGCATTGCTCAGCTAGCTACCTTCTGCCCCCTCTCCTACCCGACGACTTCTTACAAACTACGCCCCTGCCACAAAACCGTTTAGTCAGTTAGTCACGCTAAAATCGCTACGATTTAAGCAACCAGCGTCACTTTCAGCACAATTCAAGGAAAAGTCTGCTTTAACTTGTCTTCGCAAGGAAGTTAGTTCTATGGGCTAAGTAGATCTTTATATTGAACTGTTTTTGGTAAAGTTGAATGCACATATTTGTTATATATAACTTTTCTACATATAAAGTATCTATATCTTCACTCTTTCAGTTGTTATTTATTGAATTCATGCAGAGTTTTCAATTTGCAACTGGATGTGCCTAAAGAAGAAGTGCCTTCTTATAACTGCGAGTATTATTATTTCCCATGTTTCTCATATTCTGATATTGGGTGCACCTTTACTAATTACCCATAATAAAATAGTACTTAAGAGATGTAAAGTAAGAAGAGAGTACTAACTTCTTAAACGAATATAACCTTGTATATAATTATCTTATTTCTCTTCCTTTTAATGGTAAGCTTATAAACTTTTCTCTATTTATTATTGTATAATTATTTGTTGGGGGACATGTACTGCGACCTTGTAGATCTATTGTACCCCCTGCTGGGATTAAAACGCCCTGTGCAGTCCAGTTAGTCCAAGAAAAACCATACATACTTTAGCTGAACTCGTGGACCTTAGTTTGTTAGCTCCGAGCAACTGCTTGAATAGCGAAGCACTTCTTTGAAGAACCCAATACCTGACATACAGTAAGTACTTAGCGCTCCTGTATTTCAGACTCTAACTCGCAGAATCTGCAGAGCTCATTGCTATTACAGAGCTTATTACCTTTTATAGGGTACAATAAATCTATAAGGTCGCAGTACATCTTCCGCAATCAATTAATAATACTCCTATTTTACTAAGTTGTGCTCTTAGTCTACATTGACCTGTAAGTAGCCCTGTGTAGATTCTTACTGGTTCCTTAGTCAGCTTCATTACCAGCAAAAGACTGTTGAGGTTGTAATAGCCTTAAAGGGACTTCGATGGCTGCAATTCCTGCTGTTCGTGCTCAGTCTAATACGCGGAACTTTGTCTCCCCTGATCTCAGTTACTTCCTGATAGTGTAAAAGGCTGCTAGAGGGTTACACTGATATATCGATACTTATATAACACGATGACTATGTTAAGCCTATGTTAAACCGATGTAAATTAACTTTAAGACTGAGAGAAGCATTCTGTGTTAGCGTGTCGACTAAAGAAGAAGTTCTGCAACGTCGTGTGTGAACCAATTTGCCTTCCACAATAGGAATAGACGGAGCTTATGGCGCAAAACAGCTCTGGCCCTATTCTTATACACTCTGATTCTTCAATATATATCAAACAAATCATTTCCAGTCTAAATAACAAATGAGACGGAGGCTAAATTAGACATAAGAACACATTTAGAATGGTTTCTGGGTTCGTAACCTAAGAACAACCAATTCATAGCATATTTAACTACTTCCGCTCATCATCATCAAATGCTAATTACTAACCTCCAGATAAGACTTCCAAGATATGTTGATATAGTAATATATCTTTCATATATGTCACAAGATCTCAGGGCCCAACTGTTTTAAACATGCATACATAACATATCCATAACATCCTCATATCGTTAACATAAAATATATCTCAGATCTCAGTCCATCTGCACAACATGCTAAGCAGTTGCTATTCTGCTTGATTCGAGTTGATGCGATTGGAAGTACGGGTTAGATGAATCCATTCATGAATCCATTCACTTTAACGGCGACAATGGCAAGACGGACAGGAAGAAGAAGAAGTCGAAACTGTTGAGGCGAGAGTACAAATTGTTTGGCATGTGCGGGTCGTGTCCTTCGCTGGCAGGCTCAATGGAGCGTGGAGAGTTGAGCGGGAGAATTGGACTTGGATCAGAGGTGGAGCTAGAAGAAGAGGCTGCTTGCATAGAGGGGAGGGGCAGGCGATGCTCAGCGGGCGCCTTTGGGCTCGCTCACAGTGCGCACTTAACAAACTCGTAAATAACCAGAACAATGCGAGTGGCCGGCAAAGGCAGTGGGAGTAGGAGTAGGAAAGGCAGGGGCAGTGGCAGGGAGGGGCTAGGGGGGAGAGGCGTCAGCGGATGTTCGAAAAATTGAATAAAATGCAAATTTTATTTTTATTTTTTCGCATTTTTTTTCTCTTTCCGTTTTTTATTTTATTTTATTTCGGCTTTTTTTCTTTTCGTCGAAAAGCAAACAAAATAATTCAATGCGTGACAATTTGGCAAGTTTGCGAGTGTGTGTGCGAGTGTGTGTGCGGGAGTGTGTGTGTGTGTGTGTACTATTTTTTCTTGTATTCTATTTTTATGGCTGGCTGACATTACGCCCGGAAATATTAACGCATGTGCGACGTCGTGTGCGAGAGAAACATTTGAATGTTTGAATACAAATTCAGTTTGCCATTTTGACACACATGAATGACCAGCACATGGACGTAGCTTCAAGGGGATAGAGAGGGGAGGGGGCAGCCAAACTTGGCCAACATGACGCCCACAGACCAAAAGAGAGAGGGGGAGAGAGAGAGAGAGAGAAGGAGAGTGGGAGATGGACAAACAACATAACTGAACCGAACCGAAGCGAGACCAGAAAACGAACCGTGCTGAAAGGAACAATTCACAATATTTGCAAAGAATACCCTGTAAGAAAGGTTGTGATTGATTAAGCAATGACCCAAAGGACAAACTTCACCTTCTTTTTATTCCATCAATGATCGTAGCATGCGCATAATTTTGAATATTTTGCAGCTATAATTATGAAATTGGGTGTGTAAATATCTAAACATATTTTCTTTATATTTCCCAAATTTCATTTTGTTTGACTGATAAAGAACGAAGTTGTATAGGAACTGCAGCACAGTGGAACCATCAAGAAGTGCAAGAAATAGGTTTAAGTTGCAAGAATAGGTTAGGTATATGAGGGAATAAATTGATAAATTCAATATATGTAGGTTACAGAGAAATGATTATATATATATGAATACTCTGGCAAATCAAAGTCTATATAGATTATAGATAAAGGTTTATAGCTTAAGTTGAGGAAAGTAAAAGATGAAATAATGCGAAAAGTTTGAAAGAGCTTAGGTCGATGAGGACAGCTAAGGACAGAGAAAACAACACAGTTAATAAACTAAAACCCTAAACTATTTTTACTTTAATTAGCCATGTGATTCTTAAGCCCATTACAGGGTATTCGCCAGTTGTTCCACTGCAAATTATAATCAATTTTTGTCTGCATTTTTTTGACATTTCAATTTCTATGTCTATGTACTTTTTTTTGGCAATTGCTTTATGCGCGTATGAATAAAAATTCAGTCCGTCCAGCGAGACAAAAGGCCCAACCGGACTGCGGACTCTAATGCGACTCCAGTCCGAGTCTGAGACCGAGACCGAGTCCGAGTCAGAGTCCGGGACCGAATTCCAGTCCAAGTGCCGTCCGAGGTTGAAGTTGAAGTCGCATGAAAATCAATCGCATCGTTTTAGCGAGCACATTTATTTTCATTTCGCCGAGATTCGTAAGGGTGAAGGGGGTGCTACTTGATTTCAATATATTTATATATGTATTACTATTTGGATTGTGCCAGCACAGTGGAGAAGGAGCAGCAAGATGAGGAGGAGAAGGAGGGGAAGGGAGGCATGGGGCAGCCTGCGGGCGTGCGGACCTTGTACCTTTTCATATTTGGCAAATTTGAGCATATTTTATCACCATTACGGGAAGCGAGTCGTGACCCGCAGGCACACACACACCAACACACACACATACTCACACTCACACACACACATACACCCACGCACGCAGCTATTGGCACCCAAGTAACCCGCATGTGTGGGCAGAGAAGGGGGCGTTTTGTTTTGTTTTGCATGGCAACCCTTTTTACATCAACGTCGTCATTGCACAGCAGCTAAGGTAGGAGGAAGGCAGAGGGCACTGCAGAAGGAGCAGGAGCAGGAAAAGGAGCAGAAGAAGGAGCAGAAGAAGGAGCAGAAGAAGGAGCTGGAGAAGGAGCTGGAACTGAAGCTGTAGCTGGAGACCCAGTCAGAGACGTTGCCTCCGTGCAGGGGCCCGCATCCTCAGCTCAATTCAGTTCAGCCAGCAAGCGAGCCACATCCAATCAAGCAACCAACTTTCAATTTGCCCCCAGCCTCACCTTTCTCCCCACACTCCATGCCTGCCCCCTTTCCCGCCACAGCGTCGAGTGTGCCACTTACGCAAATAAATAATAACGAAACGGGCAAGAAAATTGTTTAAACAAACTGGCAAATTTATGAATATGTTCAAGTTGTTGGCAAAAAGAAATGTGGAAACAAAGCAAGTTGCAAAGCAGCACGACGTAGTAATGCCCTAGGAAAAAGAAAAGGGGTGATTATGCAGAGAACCAATGAAAGCTGCAAAGGAAAGAAAGGGGTTAAGAAGGTTGAAACCTATTGCACGATGCAGGAGGTGCTTAGACTTGATACACTAAACAAATTTGAATATAAAAAAATATAAAAAAAACTAGCAAGATTACTTTACTTATGAAATTGTCATTTAATTATGGAAAACTCAATTGATACCCTGTAAAAAAAAACCGAAATAAAGAAAACTACGCATGGAGCTGTCTGCAGTCTGTAAAAGTGTACAAACATTTTTGAATACTTAAAACTAACAAAGAATGCAGTTTGTAAACCAAAAGATACCCTGTAAATTAGAAGAATTTAATGTAAATACGATCATGTGAGGCTGAAGAAAAGGAGGGTGCACAGAAGAGTCTGTAAATACGATCATGTGTAGCTGGACGGAGGGAGGCAGCACAGAAGAGACTGAGCATTTTTTATCTTTTTTTTTATTTTATTTAGTTAGCCCAGGCACCCCTATGGCGTCTATTTAATTAGCCCTTATGGGCGCGGCAGCGTCTGTCAAATGTGCTATGCAATAGGCAACAGCAAAACTTGTGATACCCTGTAAAAAAGAAGCAAGTAACTGAGGCAAATACACTTATGTGTTGCTTGAAGAAGGCAGCAGAAGACAGCAGCCTCATTGATATTTATGACGGCCGGCGGTCAGTGGAAGTGAAGAGTAGAGAAAGGTGGAGGGATAGAGAGAAAACCAGTAAGAAAAGCAACAGTCGCGCTGCACGCGACCTATGTTCCTATATATGTACACGAATACATATGCACATGCTTTGAAATTATTCCCAACAGATGGCGCTCGTGCTTCGCGCTCGCCCGCCTCCCTTGTTAGCTGACACAAGGACCTGGTTTAAGGCTCACACTTTCTTAAATAACTTCTGTGTTTATTGACCGATCGGGTTACAATTTCGAGATACGTAGATATTTCATTCAGTTTATTATATGTTAAAGTCAGAAAGTTGTATCTTTTATACAGCGCTTATAAATTGAGTTCAAAATAATAATAATAAATTAAATAATTAATTTGCGGGGGTGGTGGGCGTGGCATCTAACATTTGCAATAAACTTGATCTGCGCCGGCTACACAGAAATGTTCATGCCAAATTTAGTAACTCTAGCTCTTATAATAGCTGAGATCTGTGTGTTCATCTGGTCATCCGGACATCCGGACATCCAGACAAACAGACATGGCTTAATCGACTCGGCTAGTGATCCTGAGCAAGAATATATATACTTTATGGGGTCTGCCACGCCTCCTTCTGCCTGTTACATACATTTGCACAAAGTTAGTATACCCTTTTTTGACCATTTTCAATGGTCGAAGCGTATAAAAAGAGACAGATAGATACATAGATAGAGAGAGAGTAATAGCAAGAAAGAGAGAGAGAGAGAGCGCTCACAAACTGATGCTGATTGCGAACAGTTGCCCCTTTCGCTATGCAAAACTTGATTGATTGAGTGCCGTATGCCACCTGACAAAGGACACAGGATACGGGACACTACCCCGCAGCCCTCTACCCCATAGAGCACTACTTGCTGTGCACCCTCCCCCAAACAATCGAGGCAGCTGCTCTAACGAGTGCTTTGTGGCCAAGCAAAAATATAATAATAATAAAAATGAAAATGAAACAGAAAAGAAAAGAAAAGAAAAAAAAGAGCGAGAAATAAAATAAAAGAAATGTTATTTCATAATGCAAATTGTGCAGCTTCAATCACTCCCCAACTGGCTACGGTACCCTTCCCCCCCCTTCCTCTGCCGCCGTCCACGTCTGGTATTAATGTCGAATGTCAAGCGAATGAGGCGACGTCGTCCAATTGTCGCCGGAGACGAGCCCCAAAGCGCAATATGGAAATGCGGCGGGAAATAAGAAAAATGCGGTATTTAATGTGAATTACACCACTGTGACCACAGTGGGAGTGGGAGTAGGAGTGTAAGGGCCTCGATCATCGCACAAATGTAAATTTTCAATTTAAATGCAAATATCAATTTGTCAATGCGACGTGCAGAGTGAAAAAGAAAAAACCAGAGTGGAAAAACCAAAACCAGAATCGAGCTTGGCCCATGAAAATCCTTGCATTTTAACTAGTCAGCCGTAGCCCACGGGCCAGTTACCCCCCCTCTCTCTCTCTCTCTCTCCCACTGTCAGCAGGCAGGCAAAGGCAGCTGCTTATTCCGATTCCCATGTGGACAAGTCGACCCTGTCGAGTCAGTCAGTCAGTCAGTCAAGGCATTTAGGCGTCATCCTTGTTGAGGACCTTCCTACTTCCCTTCCCGATGCGGGAGTATGTCGCGTAAGTCTTTCAACTGGACAGCGGCGTAGCTCATGAGCCTCTTTTGCATAATGCACTTGAATATGATTATGGAAATTGTACTTACAAGAGCAGAAAGAGAGCGACAGAGATTAGACCAGATAAGATAAGGGAAGAAGTGAGATTAGAGAGATTGAACTAGATGGAAGAACAACATTGATTGGGAAAGAGAATATGATATGGAATATATGTTATATATAGTGGAAGTAAGACAGAAAGAAAAAAAGACCAGACAGAAAGACAGACCAAGTGGGACAGCAGATACACTTAAGATAGATAAATCTTAAGGCATTCTAAGAGTTTTTAATATATATCTACTGCAGAATGTAAAAGAAATGTCAAATATAATAAAGAAGAGAAGGTAGAAAGAAGACTTTTGATTATAAAGATGAGAAAAGGAAATATATAAAGAAAATAAAGAATAGAATGAAGAAGAAAAAGAGAAGAGAAGACTAAAGATTATGAACAAAGAGATTATGAAATAAATAAAGGAAATAATAAAGAAATATCAAATGTAATGAAGAATTAAAGAGAAGAATAGAAGAAATGAAATATATTAAGAAAATATGTAAAGAAATATCAAATGTAATGAAGAAAAAAGAGTGCAAGAAAAGACTAAGATGAGGAAATGAAATATATATAAAGTAATATCAAATGTAATATAGAAAAAAAGAGTGCAAAGAACACTTATGATTATAAAGAAGAACAAATTAAATAAATAAAGGAAATATATAAAGAAATATCAAATGTAATGAAGTAGAGAAATTTAAAAAGATCAAAGATTATTAAGAAGAAGAAGTGACATTTATACAGCTTTAAAGAAAAGCTGAACAAGAAAGAGCGAGTGGCAATGCAGTAGAGAGCGCTATGAGAGCGAAGAGAGTGTAATCAGTCATATAAAAGTTCTCAAGCTAAAGATTCCAAAACAATCTCTTGCTATTGATGCTGAATCTTTAGCTTGAGAACCTTAATGTCACTGATTCGCTCTCTACCTTTTCTATACTCAATTCTTGGCACAAAATCACATCTAAATATAATTCCTATCTAGCTTAGCCCTGTTGTATTTGGTCAACCTGTTGCATGCCACATTGGCAGTGTATGCCGTCTTCTTCGTACTTCATTTCCTTTCTTCATAAGCTGAACAAGTAACGCTGATTTGATACGTTTTCCTGCTGCACTTCTTCATCTTCGCCGTCTGCTTGGGACCACCCTACTCTGGTTATTACTGAGCTGCTGCTGTTTTGCCTAATTAGGAATTCACATCATTTTTTATTTGGGTTAAAATTATTCAAAAGTGACGAAGCATTTCAAGGGCCGCCGCCATTCCCAGCTGCGTCTTCAAGACTTTTTTATGCCTCGTTCTGGTCTCAGTTCATTTTTTTCTTTTTTATAACGTATATTTTTATGATTTCGTTTATGTTTTCTTCTCTTCTTTTTTTTGGGGGGGGTTTAGCTAGCAAATCTGCGGCGTTGCTGACCGAGGCTCGTTAAATGAACTGAAGACGCACAAGGGAAGAGAGCGAGAGAAGAGTGAGTGGGTGAGGTGGGGGCAGGCAAGAAAATAGGTGGAAAATTAAACATATTAAAAGTTTTTACACCTTTGATGATGAATTTTCGCCGCAGTTGCAACCCTTCCACCTTCACACTGAGAAGGGCTGGCAACTCTCTTACAGTTAACAAACTGTCGCGGCGGTTGCTTGAAAGTAATAAAAATGCAATTACACGGCTCGTCCTGGTTAAAGGGCTCTCTCTCTCGCTCTCTCTCTCGGCCAAGTTAGGCATGCGGAAGTGTGGCGGAAGTGCGGATGCGGATGCGGATGTGGCTGCTGTCGAGTGGCCTCCAATTTGATTCACTTCATCAGCGAGTAAACCGACGCATTAAAAAATATTCACGTTCAACTTTTGCTGCATGCAAAATGAGGCAAGTAATAAAAAAATTAAAACAACAACAACAACAACCTTCTCATGAAAAGGTCCTTGGCAAAAAGGTGCAAGGTAAAGTGGAGAATGGCAGAAAAATAATAAAAGCGCAAAAGAGACAAAGCAAGAGGAAGGGGAAGGGGGAGAGAGAGAGAGCTGAAAAGCTGCGTTAATGAAATGCGCTAAAAGGGTTTAGCTGACCTCAAAGTCGACCAACAAGGCATGCAGAGGTGGGGAAAGGGGGGGAAGCCTTGAAGGGGTAACCGGGCAAAGGTTGAAGCAGTCGGAGGGAGGGAGAAGGGAAGCGGGTAGACCGGGACATGTGATACGTTAGCTTGGCTGAGGTTGGCAACAGGTTAAGTGATCCGCCTGCCCCTCCTCCTGCACCTACTCCTTCCTCTACTCCTTCTTCTACACACTCCTCTCTTATACCCACTCCTATTAGCTCAACTAACAGTTACCATGTATGTAGAACTGCCGCATGTCACTGTTGTACGCGTGAATACCCTGTAAAGCTTGAGACTGCTTGTGTATAGATAGCGAAACGCATACACAATACCCTGTATTTATACTTAATGCCATACCCTGTATGACAGTGTCTCCAAAGTGTAAGCAGCTTAGTCTTTCTATGCCAAATAGTGCAGGGTATCTACCAAAATGAATGTCACCTATGAGTTCTACTGCATTGTGGACAGTAGAAACGTGTGTACGAGAAATGGTGAGGGAGAGGGTGTCACAGGTAACAGAAGAGGGCTACAGGAGAGTGGGTACTGGGTATAGAGTACTGGGTAGAGCGTACTGGGTATCGTGTGCTGTGTAGAGGGTAGAGGGTAGCGGGTGGTGCCGTATCGCGTGTCAATTGTTGTCGAAAAGCAACGTCGACAATCGCCGCCGTGCGCCGATAACAGCAAAAGAAGTCAAAGTGAAAATAAAAACGACAGGCAACAACAACAAATTGAATGAGAACAGTAACAACAACAATAACAGCAAAATGAAAATAACAAACAGAGAAACGGACAAGCGACAGTCGACAGGAGACAACAGACAGCTGACAAACTGAATAAAAGAGAGAACACGAACACGAAGAAACACGTTCAATTTGTTGAGGGGAGAAAACGAAGTGCAAATGCCCTTGATGATTGGTAGACTACTGTACAACTATATTAGATGTAAAGAGAGGTAAATAATGATAGATGAAGATATATCTGGTAAGCAGACTTTATTCTTCAAGAATATATATCCCTAATTAGAGTATAGTCAGTTATTTAAAGGAATAAAGACTCTTAAAACCTAAATGACTGAGAGACTACTCTTCTAATGTATAAGATACATAGATATATATATATATATATACATAGATATAAAAAGAGATATATATACTAGACTGTATTCTTCAAATATATATATTTCCAATTAGCTTATAGTCAATGAAATCACGAAATAAAGACTTTTAAGATCTCCATGACTTGTGAACTACTGTTTTTCTATATTAAATGTATATAGATTTTTATATACACAGATATATAGAGAATTATATACTACACACACTTTATTCTTCACGAATATATATCAACAAATTGAGTATAGTCAATAACTTCATGGCATAAAGACACTTACCTAGACTTGACCTAAGTTATATTTGCAACATGATCCCGATAGCCATTGTATACTCTCAACTGCACAAGGCTCTCCCTAAATGCGATATACCCCAATCATAGGTATAGCTGAAACTGAAATCTGAAAAAAAAGTATAAAAATAATTACTCAAATGTTGCGCAACAGCTTTCGCTTTTCACATTTAACAAATATCACAATAATTTTTTTTTCTACCTCCCCCACTATGCAAAGGGGCAGGAGGGTGTTGAGGTGCTGTCCAAGCGTACCCCCCTCTTTCCCACGCCTCTGCACTTTGCGCTGAACTGAGCCGAACTGAGCTGAACCAATTGCGTGGGCAGTTTTTCACTTTCAGTTGCGAGTTGTGATACAGTTCTCTACCCTCCTCCTCCTTCACCTCCTCCTTCTCTACCTCCTGCCCATATTATGAACCTTATCGCGGTCCGCGTGTCGCTCACTTCCGACTTCCGCTTGACATTGTTTGATTGTCCTTTAATTGAATTTAATTAGCATGAGGCGCGGCAAGGACGAATTTTTCCATACGTTTTTTTTCGGTTTCTTTTTTTTTTGTTTCTGACTTTTGTAAACTACTGCCGGGAAGGGGAGGGGGGTGGTCAGCACTTGGTTATTAATGGCATTTTAACTTTTACGAGCGTGTTGTGCCATGTACAAGCTTGTATACCCTGTAGTTGCACACGCAGTGGGTAGCTTTGACTGCTGAGAGAAGTGCAAGACTATGCAAAGTTGTGTATATATAATGAGTGGGAATGTTTTAAACATAGCAAAGGGAGTTGTTCTTTATTCTTCTGCCCCTCTGTCTGTGTGACCACACAGAGCTCAGCTATTCTACGAGCTAGAGACATCAACTTTGGCTTGAAGATTCATGTATACAATGCACAAAACAAGTTTATTTCAAATCTGAGTCTATTGCCAACTAAAAAAGTGAATAATATTCATTAAAAACCTTAAAATTGATGGAGAACAGTTTGCAATTTCTAGAAAACTTTGTTATTGCATACTTAGATGAGTTACAGTGTTCTCTCTGCTCTTCATTCAAATTCAGATGTATTGTACTTCTCAGTGCTAAACAGGGTATGTGCTAGTCATGTACTTGAACTGCACTACTATTCAGCTAAGCATTTGTCAAGTTATAAACTGAGTTTAGATTTTTTCCTCTTATTTAGTTGCTCAATTTTTTTTCTTATGCTGAGAATTCATTGCGGTTGGTCACATTCCCTCAAGTACACTCACACTTACACAAATCTAACTGATGTTTCTTACTGTATAACTAGCAAACAACTCTACCTCATCCCCAAGTGCCATGACTGTCGCTCTACGCCCCCTGTTAATGCACGATTAAGTCAAATCGATTTCAATTTATCGCAATGCAAGGCTCGAGTGCACTTGTCTTCTCTCCAGCTCAGCTAGCTCTATCTTCCCTCTCTCTCTCTCTCTCTCTCACTACCTCTCTTTCTCCATCTCTTTTCCTCTCATGAATTTATGGCTCGCAGTTTACAGTTAGTTGCAACTACTTGATTCGCCTCGTTTTGTATTTACACTTGCCACGCAATTTTCTTGTTAGCCACCACGCCCCCTTCGTCCCCCCATCTGCCGCCCACTTGGCACCTTGGTGACTTAACCGCACCACGGCGAACGCACTAAATGAAGCTTGGCACGCACCAACAGCAACAGCAACAGCAACAGCAACAGCAACAACAACAACAACAACATCAATAACTACAGCCCAGATAAGTGTGTGTGTGTGCGAACAGTGTTTAAGTTTTAATTGCTGGCAATTAAAAGTACATAGATACACTCAGATATGCATATGCCACGCACACACACACACACACACACACTCACACGCACTCGCAACAGCGCAGGGCAGCTGCAACTAAATCAACTCGCGGCTTTTGTATCGACGCCAATTGGCAAAGCACTTCAGCCTCAAGCACACAGCGGCTTAGTTAGCAAAGAGTGTGGGAGGGGGTTGAGTGTAGAGGGGAAGGGGGCAGCAGCAGTTTGTGCTTCAGTTGAGTGTTTGTATATATATGTGTGTGTGTGTAGAGTTGCGACAAATTTGCAGCTTGAAGTGTTTGACTATGAAGTAGTTCAGATGAATAGAAAGAAGAAGAACTTGTGCGTTATACATGGAATTGCATAAAAGGAAAGAAATATGCATGCAAATACATGAAATAGAAAGACAGAAAGAGTGAGTGAGAGATACAGTGAGAGAGATACGCTTGCAATGCAATTTTTATGCATTTACAAGGGCAAAGGTGGGCGTGGCTGAATGCTTAAACCTGAGTTTAGTCACTGGAATACAAACAAGTGCTTCTACAAAATTTGTTGGCTTTAGCTGCTATAGTCTTTGAGATATAAGCGTTCATGCAGACAGATATATAGACATTCAAGGCCTCATCAACACCTTCAAAGTGCAAAGTAGTCCGGATAGAAAGAGAACTATTATGCTTACATACTAAACATTTTGTGTGGCGTTCATACCGACAAACAGATATAAATTCATGGCCTAATCAGCACCTTTAAAATACAAAGTAGACACGACTTACATACTGAACATTTTGTCAGTCTCTCTCTCACTCTTCAGTTTCCTTTAGTGTGACATATATATATGACATAACCTACCAAACCGTACCCCATATGAGTTGCAATGCCATTTAATAATTGAGGAGTGTAAGGTGCCTTCTTATGGCACCCTATATGAAGGCGTCTCTAGACTTCTACTAATTGCTAATATAGAATTATCATAATTGCAGCCAGAAAGGTGTTTGAATCAGCCTTGAACTCAATTCAGGCGACGTGTATTAAAAATTGTGCTACACACACACACACACAGAGAGAGTGAGAGAGAGAGAGAGAGAGAGTGTAGCAACTTTTATGCTACAACACTTTCACACTTTGAGGTTGATTAAAACGCTGGCGAGACTACAAGACTGCAAGGGGCAGGGCCAGGGGCGGCGAGTGCAAAAAGGGATGGGGAGACAGTTTGACTGAGGGGAGCGGCGGCCAAAGTTTTTGGGCAGAAGGCAGCAAAAGGCTTTAACAACGCGCCGCATTGCAAAAGCCAAACAAAGTTTTTGTCCTTGAAAAACTGAGAAGTGGACCGAGAAGGGTAAGGCGTCAAGGAGGGGAGGGAGGCTGGAGCGGGGTGTCAGCGGTACGGGGGCAAATGGAACTTACTACAGACTAAAAGTAGCAGCAGCAGCAACAGCAGCAGCGGAAGTAGCAGTACCCAGTGGGACTTTGCATCGATTATGCGATTGGGGCCTGCGTTAAGTGAAGCAATAGCTTAAGAAAACTTAGAAAGTTTCAGGCAGGGGCAAGGGGGGAGGGGAAGAGCGAGAAGTTGAGAGATTAGCATGAATTCTTCAAGCGAGAGACAACTTACCTTTCAGTTGCATAGTCAGCACCCTTTTGGAAGTGCAGCAGCAAATAAGGAAGCTCTTCACATCTGCTCTGTCTTTTACTACATTTTTCTTTATCTCTCCTCTCTCTCTCTCTCCCATACACACTCTCTTCATCTTGTATATATTAGAATTCCTTTTACTATCAGTTTTGCTCTTTTATCTTCCTGTTGGGGTTAAATGTTTTACACTCTTCTTTCGACCTTTCCTATTCAATTTCTTTAGGGAATTATAAATCCTTCTATTTCTTCAGTTTCCACTTCTTTTTCTTTGTCGTACTACTACTCTTTTTCTTTCAACCCTGTATTCTTCAGTTTCTTCTCTTCCTTTTCTTCTTGCTCTTTCTACTGTTAATTCTCTCGTTTCTTCTCTTTCTATTTTTCTCGCTCTTTCTACTATTCAGTCTCCAGTTTCTGTTTTTTTCGACTCATCTCGCCCTTTTTACTGTTCATTCTTTTGTTTCTCCTCTTCATCTTCTTGTTTTTTTTTCGTCTCTTTCTACTCTTCTTTTTCCTTCAAATGTTCATTCTCCTGTTTCTTCCTTGTCTTCTCTACTTGCACTTTCTTCAATTTATTCTCCAGTTCCTTCTCTCTCTTCTCTTCTTTCCCTTTCAACAATATATTATCCAGTTCCTTCTCCTTATACTCTTCTTTTCCTTTCTACAATTCACACTCCCATTGCTCCTCCTTCTTCTCCCCTTGCTCTTTCTGCACCTTATTCTTCCGTTTCTTCTTATTCCACACCTTTCTCACCAAGCAAAGTCCCACTGGGTGAGCCGCGCCTATGGAAATGTCTCTCTCGCGCCTGGTAAAAAGTATTTACGCGACTTGCCTTTTGCATTTCCATAAAATGCGTTTGCTAATTTCATAAATGTGCTGGGGTGCTGTCAAAAGGGGGCGAGGAAACAGTGGGAGGGGGGACAAACTAATTGCAAAGCATTGCGAAATCTGCGAAACGGAATTCACATGCACAGGAGACTCATTAGCTTTGCTTCAGTTAATATCAAAAGTGAGTGCCAGCTGTACTGGTAGACGTTCTACCTCGCCTCACTGCGTCTGTCTGTCTATCGCAGTGTCTGGCTACTGTTGCTGCTGCGTGTGCGTTAATCATCATCCTATACGCGTAATTACAGAGTCAGCTCTGCAGTCAGCTCTACCTCAGCTGCCCCCCTCCTTCCCTCTTCTCATCCCCCTTCGTAGTTGAAGCCCAGTTCGCAGACTTTTTCGTAAGCCCCGCGTCGAATGGCATAAGGAATATTAAAAAGACTTTTTTAGCCGCGTCTTCCACTTCTACATCTTCTCAGAAGGAGTTGAGACTCGCAACGAGCCACGACAGTTTCATGGGCAAAGGGGGAGAAGGGGGCAGGGGGAATGGGGGGTAACCACAAAATGCTGCGTTGTGGCTGGCATTGAATGAACTTCAGTCTCAGTGCAGACTCGACTCTGCAGCAATGTTGTCCTGACCACGCATCCTTATTATTAACACCAAACAATCACAACAGTTTTATTTCTCCTTCGTTTCCTTTCCTTATACTTCTGCTTTCCCTTTTCCCTCTCCCTTTTCCCTTCTCCAACTTCTTTTGCCTGCCCTTTTTTGTGGTCACAAAAACTTGAGGACTCTACTTTCTTTTCACTGTTGAAGAGAGGGTGGAGAGGGGTGTGAGGGTACATGCACATTCAAATTCTGTGGAAATTGAAGTTACTTCAATCGGCTTACAAGTCTCGCACAAATATCATAGACATTTATTTAAGTTACAAAAGTTACTTTAAGTTCCAAGAATGTAATATGAATATAATTTATATAGAAACATAATTTTGTTTTTATTTAGAACATAACTTGTCTATTCTGTCTAACCTTTTATACTTTCTTTTTATACCCTTCGACCATTGAAAATGGTCAACAAAGGGTATACTAACTTTGTGCAAATGTATGTAACAGGCAGAAGGAGGCGTGGCAGACCCCACCAAGTATATATATTCTTGCTCAGCATCACTAGCCGAGTCGATTAAGCCATGTCTGTCTGTCTGTCCGGATATCCGGATGTATGGATGACCCGATGAACCAGATGGATGACCAGATAATCTATAACACAATAATTATCTTGTTTAGTGTCTTATTCTAACTTCAGTGTAAATTTCTATGATGTTTTACACATCATAACATACATTGAATCATTATTTTATATCTTTTCTCAGTGTCAAGCTTCTCTTCTGTTTATATATATATTCTAAACAAATTTCGGAACTGTAAACTTTATTTTTATTTATATTTTCACTTGGATAAACTTCTAATTTCAGCACATTTCAAGCCAGAAATATGAAAACAATTCAAATATATTATTAATATGATTAATTTTCATTATTTTGTATTTATGAGTATCGGATATACAATTTTATCTCTAACCTAATGAGTATCTCGTCTTTAAATGTTAGTTATTTTATTATTATTATAGTCAGTAGTAATCGTTCAGTATCATCTGAACTTAACCTAATGTTTGGCTTAAGAAAGTATCTCGTCTAGTTACTACTTCAAGACAAAATTCTAAGTAGTAGTGTATTATACTAACTTCAGTGCAGGTTACTATGTTGTTTTATATGTTATTAAATATAATATATTTACAGAAATATTATAATAAAGGAAAATAAATAAAAAATAAAATAACATTGCCTACTTTTGGGCATGTCGTAAATGTTAACTGCTGAGTTCAGCAGCCTTTTGCAGTGTTTGAGTCTATTTGCACGATTCCTTCTGGCTTAATATAAAAAAGACTTGTTATTTTAAAAGTTACAGTCTATTCGCACTGCTAGGGTGCTATGCTGAGCACTCGCATACACTATATAAAACCAAAAATAAATAAATCACGAGTTGTTTTAATGAGCTGCTGCCACTACAGCATGCTTGGCATTTAGTTACTCAATGAAATACACTGCAAATAGACAAATTATAATTAGATAACAAACTATCACAAGTTCCCTTACTTTAGAGGGCATACAGACAACTGTCTACACATGTTTTCGCTGACCAGATACCCTGTAAACAGCAGCTGTTTGGGCAAACAGGCCTAATGGAAGAGTAAACTAAAGTGAAAACGGCGACAAATCCAGCAGGAAGTAAAAAGAAAAACTCTGTCAATGCGAGAGAGAGAGTGACAGGGGAAGGCAGAGGGGAATGGAGAGGGAGGGAGGGAAAGAGAAAAGCACTTAACTCTTAAAGGCGAAATGCTTGTAAAATTTAAGCCCTACTTAATTTGCGATACACTCGTAAACAATTGCCCCAGGCGCGCCTTGGCAGTTTCCACTTGTCACCAGGGACGGGACAGGAGAGGGGTGCTGCAAGGGGTAGCTAGATAGGTAGGTAGCAGTCACTGCCCCCTGCTCTGCCTTACCCCTCACAGACCTTTTACAATTTTTACTAATTTTAATAAAGACAAAGCACCAAAGTGGAGATGAAGCTGCTGCTGCTCTGGCTGCCATCTTGAGCAACTCGATATCCTGGCTAAGACAAAGACGCACATCAACAGGAAACCGCAAGGCGGTGACTCCATTTCCCCCTGCCCCGTCCCTCAACTCCAACTCCCCCTGCCACTGCAACTCTCTCTCTCTCTCTCTTCTCCTCATCCCGCAGCCCGCAGAAAAATGCCAAACGCGGCGACATTCGCAGCGCGTTCGCACAAGCAGGCGCCCCCGTTCCTTCCCCCTGTTCCTGCCCCTGCCCGCTGCCTGGCTGTCAAAGAGTTAAGGCAGTGGGTGGGGGAGGGGAAGGGAGTTTTGGTTTTCTTATTTCTCATTATGCAGGCTGGAAAATCCTTGTGCGACTCCTTGTGGCATCGTCCGTTTTTAAAATGAAGAATGAAGCAACCGCCGCTTGTGGCACGCATCAGCGGCACATTTGTGTAAGTGTGTGTGTGTGTGTGCACTGCTGGGAATTTAAGCCATACACTTGGCATAACCCCCCTTGCCTCCTCCTCCGCCCCCTCCCCTTCTGCTCCCACTGCCTTCCAGCCTGCTGCGTTGCCCGTGGATTACTCAATTAATTTAATTATGCGCTGTCAATCATTTCGTTGCCTGTGTGCGTCTGTGTCCTGCCTGGCCCTCCCCCTTCCCTCTTCTACTGTTCCCCCTCCCCTTGTGTAGCGAGTGATTCGCTCTTGTTGCCACTTAATTTCTGCTGTTCCTGGCCAGACAGCGCAATGCCAACGCCAATGCCAACGCCTTCGCCAGCGCCTTGTCGCTGTCTGCCTGCCTGCGTTAACCCCTTTAAGAACCCCACAACAAGCAGGCTGCCCCCCCTCTGACCACCCTCCCTATGCAGTGCTGTACTATGCCACTGCCCCACTGGCTCATCCATCATAGAGCAAAACGCAACCGCGCATCGAAATAAGAGAAATCATTTGCGTTTTTCGGAACACACGAAAAACTTCAACTTGCTAATCCACCCCCCCCACTCCCCCTCTCCCACACTCTTGCCCTGCCTGCTGATGCGTTTCGCATGCTGATCCTGACTTCGCGTTGTCGTCGTCGTCATCATGTTGACTTTTCCATTTGCCTTGGCAATTTTCTTGCACTCGCGTTTTTCTTTGAACCCTTCCAACATTTTCAGCGTATCCTGCGGGCTTTGTTTGTCCCTCTCTATTTGTGTAAGCTGCATGTGTGTGTGTGAGTAGGTGTGTGTGAGGGTATGTGTGTATGCCAGTGTGTGTGCGTTTTCGTGGTGTTTGCTTACATGTGTAAATTACTTTTCAATCTTGTGATTACTTTTTTTTTACATTTAATTATTTTAATTACGCCTCAGCACACACAGTGCCCAAAAAAAGAAAGAAAGAGTAAAGGAAAGAGTAAAGGAAAGAGAAAGGAAAGAAGTGTAAGCTGCAAGGAACTACGAAGAAAAGCAAATCCCAACTGGTGTTTCATTTCCTTTTGAAATGATCAACAACAGCAACAGATTCTTACTTGAAGAACTTTTTAAACTGACAGATCTCTGGAGTTACGCCTATGAAGTTTTAAAGTATGCTTAGATTATATTACATTATATTTAAAATATATTATAATATAATATATTATATAATATATATATATATAAATACATAACCTACAAAGAACTCTATATATCGAATGATTATGTGCTTGCCACACTTGGAAAATGCACAAAGAAACAAATGACGAGTATTATTGCAATTGGTGTAACAAAATGTTGTGGAAATGCCTTAGATGAGCAGTTACCGGAAGTATGTTTAAGACTCTGTTGCCGTATACAGTTCCCTCGTTGCATACACTCCTTGATCTCGTTTATAAATTAACCCAGATCAATACAATTTCAAGGAATGCTTCTAAGAGGTAAAAATCGAAGATATTTACATGATTTACCTAGATTAACTATATAAAATTTATGTAAATTGAGTTGTAAATACATTTTGGAAAAAAAAAGCTCTTTAAAGACTAACGTAATGAATTTCCTTTGCTTTGCTTTGCTTAGCTTTAGCTGCAGAAACTAACATATGTTTGAAATTTTGTATATCAAATATACAGAGTTCAAGACTCACATTGAATTGAAATCTGCAACACCTTCGTCGGAATTAGGTGCCACATCTGTGCAACATTACAAGGAAGGCTAACATTATTTACATGCCGTACCCCATATTACAATTACTATATCCCATTACCCCAAGCTGATCTATACCCTAGGTATCGCCAAAAAGTATGCTATGAGAATAACTCATCATCATCTAGGCACAGCATGAAGAATCTGATAAAGTGATCTGATCAACGTCTCTAATGTTCCTGTGTATTTTTATTTAGCTGTTTCTTTATCTCTGTTTCTTTCTTTCCTTCTTTCCCTTGCGCTTTCTCTCTATCTCTCTTCTTTTTTCACTCTTTCTGCTACTTTCTCTTTAAAAAACAATAATAAATACATATATACTAAACAAATTCCTTTCCATATCTCTCCCATTTTCAATCACAGATTTTCTTTCCTTCCCTCTCTCTCTCTCTCTCTCCTTCTATAAATTTTCCGCGTTCTCCTTCTCCCTCTATCTCCCCCCTTCTCTCTTTCCTTCTCTCTGCTGTTCTCTCTCTCTCTCTCTATTCTTCTCTCTCCGAATCCCTTTTTCTTTCCCCGCTTGTCCAAATCCCTTCTTCTCTCCGTCTCTCTCTTACTTTCTCACTCTTCATCTCTCTCTCTCGCTGTTTCTCTCTCTTCCTCTCTATTTCATTCCATTCTTCTTTATCTCTATATTCCTCTCTCACCCTGTCCCTGCTTCTCTCTTTCTTATTTCTTTATCTCTTTATCTCTCTTCATTTGTTTGTCTCTTCGCTTCTCTATCTCCCTCTTTCTCTCCCTTCCCCTCTCCATATCTCCCTCCCTCCCTCACGCTGATTCACTTGAACAAAAAAAAAGCCACTCAGCTGAGTCGATCATGGCCAAGTTGAGCTTGCACTTTGTCCACTGATTCACAATTCAATCGAATGAGTCGCTGCCGCCAGCAGGCGCAGGTAGCCAGCATCGCAGGCGGCGTCGCGTCGTCGGGCTGCGCTGATAAGAGACGCCGTCGCTGCTGCTGACGCTGCTGCCGCCGCCTTGGCCACTTTGCATGCTGAGGCTGAGTCGATTTGATCGACAAATCTCAGGCGAAGCTGTCAATCCAGCTGGCAAAGCTGGCCAGGTGAACAGACGGACGGACTGCGGGACGAACGGACAGGCAGGCAGGCGGACAGACTGACTGGACTGACGGATGCACGAGCGAGCAGACATTGCGCCGCAGACGTCAACGAACGACGAACGACAAACGGGATAAACACACACAGCGCCGTCGACGCCACCAAATCAGCGTCGCAGCGTCGCAGCTGCCCACGCGACTGCGCCGGCGTCAGCCGAAGGCGAGTGACGAAGCGCCGAACGATAGCCGAAGCTGCAGCCGAAGCTAGACGAAGGCACAGCGCAGCGCAGTGTATAACAGCTTCGTATGCTGTGCCCGAAAAACTGTGCTACGAACTTCATTCACTTCGTGTTTACTCCGAAAAACGCGTCGCTGTTGCTGCCACAGTCTCAGTCGCCGTCGCAGTCGACGTCGCAACGCTGCGTTGCGTTGTTTTTCGGGGGAAAAGTGTCAGTTAGTCAGCGAACTTAGCACAGGTAGAGCCGCACGTCGGGCCTTTCTACTGCCAGCAGCAACTCGGCAAAGTTGCGCTCGTGTCAGACTTCGTGCCGCTCTGTTGACGTCGACAGCGACGGTGACGCTGGCGCTGACGCTGACGCTGACTGTGTGTGCGCGCTGGCTGGCGATGTAAAATTTTATTACCCCAAAACGCATCGAGCAGTCGCTTTTTGGACGTCCGGACCACACGCCGTCGCAGCAGCAGCGGAGTTCGCGCGGCGCTTAAGAGTTTTTTATTGCGAAAACGCACGCGACAAAGTTACAACAACAACAAACAAACAAACCAGAATACAAAAACAAAAAAAAAGAATACAAATAAAAAACAGAGCACAACTTTTGGCGCGGCATCAAAAAGTTAACAAACAAACTTTTGGCCAAGCGCGCGACGCGTGCCACAAAACTAAAATAAAGTTCAACTTTCCAGCCGCCCTCCAGCCCGGGCCCCGCCCCCGCCCCGCCCCCCATTCAAGGCACAACGAGATGACAACAACTTTTGTTGTTGTTGTTGTTCGTGTTGTTGCTGCTGCGTTTGGGCGAAAACAAAGTCAAAGTCGAAGTGCGCGAGTTAATTGATATTGCGTATACGCAGCGAGTGACCCCAAACGTGCAACGACACGCTGAAAGTGCAACACTTTTTCTCTGCATTTTTTTGCCAGTGTGTGCGTAAGTGTGTGACAGTGCGTGTGTGTCTGTGTGTGTGTGACAGTGTGTGTGTGTGTGTGACGTGTGTGTGTGCGTGCAGCATGTTGCCAGCCTGCGTGCAACGGCAACAGCAACAGCAGCAACAAGCACAGCAACTGCCAGCTACGATCAGCAACAGCAACACCAACAACTGCAACTGCAACACACAATAACAACAGCAACAGCAACAACAACAATAACAAAATAAAAAAAAAATACAATCGTCGCCAAAACTCGCTTAAAGCAAAACAATTCGTAATCGAAATCAATTAATCGTTAATCGTTAATCGAGAATCGAAACAATCGCTAACAAATCTCGCAATTTCCTCGCAAATAGGTAAAGTTCAATTTTGTCTAATCTCAATCTAAAAAAAAAAGAAAAATAAAACTGCATACAGCCTTCTTAAGACTCTACCATATACTTTCTATATATATATATATATATATATATATATATGTACTATATATGCTATGCTATATGTATATGTCCCCACACGACAAAAAGAAATAGTTCACAAATTAATCAAAAGAGAAAATGAACGAAAAACAGGAACAGGAAACTCAAAAACAAAATAGAAATTCAATGCAACAAGAAATCACAATCACATTGAAAATTGTTTACAAATCTTTAGTTTTTGTTTTTCTTTTTTGGAAAATTCCCATCTTGAAATTAACACGAAAAGTCTCTCTACAATGTGGTGAGATCAATGTTGAGTGAGTGTGTGTTTAAAGCTTGCCTTAGCTCGGCTGTGCATAGGTTGTTTATGATATAGACAGCAATTATTAAATGTTTCATATATAAATCCACTTTTTTTAATACCTTTTTTTAGCATATTCTTAAGGCATCATAACTAGAAAATCTCAGTGACATCAACTTAACTTGAACTTTGCTTAGAAGTTCCTAACTTTATATAAAGTGTTTTCATAAAACACTTGACTTTTTATAGGTTTGCCCACAATTTATTCACATCTCACTAAGGAAACCTTGTCAACCTGTTAAACCTACAAAATCTGAACTTTAATAATAAATATAAAATTGCAAAGAGAAAGATGCTTGTCAACTTTCAAGTAGGAAATATAAATTCAAATAAAAAGAACTTATGCTGCTTGTAAAGACTCGAGGATCGATCTTGAATAGCAAAGAAACTTACAATGTAAGAAATACTGAGAAAGTCAAAAATATTAATTATTATTATAATAATAATGTACATTATAAAGAATTCAAAATGATTTGATATATTATATTAGCTAGGAATTTTTGTGTGTTGTCGGGAAAATGAGTCTTGACTTCATCAAACCTACATAAGTTTGGCCCTTTCATACATCGATGATATATTGTTATGGAACTTATAAGCTTTCTAGTCCAATACAAGCGGAAAATAATAAAAAAAATACCAACAACTCAAAGTATATATAACTGAAAGATATTTAGATATTATAGATCAGTAATAACGGTATGCTGACTAGCAGCTTAGAAGAAGAAATTTGCTTATTGTTGTGATAGACTTAGCATTAATCTACATAAGTGAAAGGATTATAACTATTACACACATATATAACATCTAGATTCTCAGAGATAGCTAACATTTATTTAGTTTTTTGGAGTTAGGTAATAACTAAGCTCAAACTGATTTTATACAACGGAAATATATTTAGATATTGCACAGATTGGTCATAACAGAATCGTAGAAGTTCCTGAATAATTATTACTTTTTGTTTATATTTATTATTCCATTAGGGATCAGATATACAGTTAAATCTATAACCCAATGAGTATCTCGTTTAGTTGCTGCTCCAAAATAACTTCTAAGTAGTTATAGTGTCTTATTCTAACTGAATTATGCGTTGCCCTGATGTTTTATATAATATAAAATATATTTACAGGGAGAAAAATTAAGAGAAGCCTTTAAATTTTAAGTTTCTTTCTGTTTTCGGATATTATTTCGCTGTTAAAAGGGAGTAAGGGGCGTGCAATGTGTGAATTCTTTCATAGGTTTCTGCCCAAAGTGTTTCTACTTATAAATTTCGCTGGTGTAAAAAAGTGTTGCATACTTTTTAGCTTACAACAGCCTATGAACTCTGTCAGAGTTGCTGCTCTTTAAACTTTAACTGCATGCATACTTGCCCTGCCTCCTTAACTAACCACCCCCTCCCGCCCTCCCCTCGCCACCCACAAGTCCCGCCTTAAACTCGTAACACTTAGATCTAAGTCAAATTTCCTCTACTAACAACAACAAATTGCAGCAACCAAATGCAATTGCAATTGCTGACAAAAGATACCTAAAAAATACCAAAATAAATACCAAAAATATAACAGTAAAAAATACTAGAAAACTTCCTTTGTTGTTAAGGCAAAAAACGCGTGCAAAAATGGCGCTGTCCAAGCGGCCGCTTAGCAAGGAGACGCCCCTGGTCGAGATCAGCAGCAGCGGCAACAGCAACAGCAACAATAGCAACAGCAACAGCAATGGCAACGGCAGCAATCAACACAACAGCGACAGCAGCAGCCCCAACCACAACAACAACAACAACAACAACAATGAGCATGAGACAGCAATAAAGCGACGCAAACGTTACAGTCGCGACGACGATGCGTTGCTTGCTGTCAGCAACATCAGCAACAACAACAACAACAACACTAGCAACATTAACAATAATAACAACACGAGCAGCAACAACAACAACAACAACACGTTGCCACAGAAAAAACGACAACTGGGTCTGAGTCTGCTGCCGAAGCAACCAACCTCAGCAGCAGCAGCAACAGTTGCTGCCGTCACAGCCAGCAGTTGTGACAGTCCGCCGCCAACGATTGGCAAGGCTACAATGATTGCTGCCGTGCAGTCCCAAGACGTGGCTGAGCCCGAGGACGATGAGACGCTGATCAGAGAGACGCAGGCGGCCCTCAAGAGCCTCTCGGGCAGCTGGACGGACGCCAGGACGAATCTCTATCGCATGCAGGAGCAGGAGGACGAGAATCCGCCGCCGTTTCAGAATCTCTTCGAAGAGAAGCAAAAGTATGCAGCGTGCAGCGAACAGCAGCAACAATATCAGACACAACAGCAACACGAGACTGTAGAGCAATACATGACAGAACAGCAACACATGAGACAGAACTAAAATAAAAGACACCACAGCAACACACGGCAACACAGCAACAACAGATACCAGAGCAACACCAGACACCTGAGCAACATCAGGAACTGCCCCACAACAACATATGATAGAACTAAAACATAAGACACCACAGCAACACGAGACTCTACAGTGACATAGGACACTACAGCAACGTACGACACCACAGCAACATAACGACTAACTCCCTGAACAACAGCAACACCAGCCACAAGAGCAACAACAGGAGACACAACAACAACATTAGACACAACTGCAGCAACAGACACAACAGCAACACAAGATACATCAGCAACATTACATGTAACAACAGCAACATTAAAAGTAACTACTACAAAATACACAGCAACAACACAAGACACAACAGCAGCAACGGACACAACAGCAACACAAGACAAAACAGCAACATATTGAGACACAACAGCAACATCAGGAGTTGCTGCCACAACAACAGCAACACCAGACACCATAGCAACATAAGACACAGCAACAACATAAGCAACAATAGCAACTCCAGACTGAACAGCAACATAAGACACAACAGCAACATACGAGACAGCAGCAAGTTGAAACACAACAGCAACATAGCAAGACTTAACAGCAACATCTGGAACTACTGCCACAACAACAGCAACACAAGACACAACAGCAGCAACAGACACAACAGCAACATCATAAGTAACTCTGGTAACAACAGCAACACAAGACTGAACAGCAACTCCTGACATAACTGCAACACAAGCCACTGCAACAACAACCTAAACAACAACAACCTGAACAACAATCTGAACAACAACCTGAACAGCAACAGCAACAACAACATGAACAACAACAACCTGAACAATAACATAAACAACAACTTGACCAGCAACTGAACAGCAACAACACGATCAACTCGTGCAACAGCAACAACAACAATCACACTCACACACACAACTTCTGCTACGTTTCCACAGACAAAAGGAGAACGATCAGGCGCGCCTCAACGCACACAGTCACATCCACAGTCACAGTCACAGCCACGCCCTCTCCACGCACAAAAAGGTGGAACTGGAGACGCATGCAGCTGCTGCCGCTGCCGCCGCCTATGCACAGGCTGCTGCCACATCCGCCTTCAAGCCACCCGGCATCGACATCATCAAGCGGAATGGCCAACTAGCTGCAGCAGCAGCTGCCCACGCCCACGCCCAGGCGCAGGCCGCCCACGCCCATGCGGCATATGCGGTGCATGCACAGTATACGACAAGCGCCTACAATGCAGCCGAAGCCTACTATGGCTATGCAGCAGCAGCTGCTGCCAGTCAACAGCATCAGCAGCAACACCATCACCAACAGCAACAGCAGCAACAGTCGCCAGCCACGCCCAGTGGCAAGGAGGCGTTGGATGCCAAACAGTATACGATATTGCAGCCAGCGGGCGTGGGCAGTCGAGCGGCATCGGTTATGCAGGATATAGCGCGAGAGGGCGTTGTGAGCGTGCCGCTGGTAGCAACGCCGCCAACAGCAGCAACACCAACAGCAGCTGAAACGCCGCCAACAACAACAGCAGCAGCAGCAGCGGCAGCGGCAGCAGGGGGAGGGGCGGCAGCGGCGCCAAGCTACTCACCGGGCAGTCAGCATCGCGGTAAGTTGTTGTCGTTGTTGTTAACTAGAAACAGAAACAAAATAAAAAAAAAAAAAAAGAGAAAAAGAAAAAACAAGAGAAAACAATAAAAATGAAAGCAATCGCAAGGTAACACAAAACTATCGTTAAAACTATCGCGAGACTCAACTATTGCAGCCAACTTAAGCGCCAATCTGTGTGTTGTTGTGTTGTTGATCTGGCAGCACCGCTTCCGGTTCCGCTTTGTTTACCCCCACCCCCCACCATTCGAATTTCGTTTTGACCTTTGATCGGCTTGAAACTTCTTGTTGCATTGAGTTCTACAACTTTCAATTGGCATAAAATGTTAGCGAGAGAAAGAGAGAGAGAGAGAGAGAGAGAGAGAGAGAGAAAGAGAGAGAGAGAGATAGCAAGAGTGTGATCACTCACACACACACACACTTGCATACACACACACATTAAACTGTAGCCCGTAAGTGCTTGACAAATGTTTTGACAGCTTCTTACACAGTTCATATTATTATTATTATGCGTATTATTATTATAATTATTATTATTATTACAGTTATCATTAGTACTATGGTTATTATTATTTGCACTCTCTACTCAAGTGTGGCCTGCCCCGCCTCCTTTAAGACGCCTCCCTTGCCACGCTCACAAGACATTAAGCGCTTTAGTCGTTATAAAATGTTGTCTGTGTCACGTGGGTAGGTCGAAGGTCTTGTCTTGTCTGGGCGGGGGGCGGAGGAGGCGGGACGACAACTAATGGCTTGTAAAACCCCTTTATGAAAACACACACATACACACAAGCACACACTCAGAAACACACTCACACATTCATTAACATACGTGTTCACACAAACCAAACCGAGGGATGACAAACTCACATCGCATTTGCTGAACACGTTTTACCTTCTTTTTACAGTTAAACAAAGTGCAAAAAAATTGTAGTAAACTGTATTTAATATTTAAATTATATTTATAATTATATTCTGTATTTTTGAACATCTTTATCCTTTTGTTTAAGTGTGAAACAATTAAAAAACTTAACAGTTTATACAAAATAATCGTTGAAAACTGAGCTGCTTAAACATGTTCACAAAAGAAATTTTTAAAAATTGTTGAACTCAAAAACATACAGATTTTTTGCACTTAAATACTTAAATACTTTAAAAATCATTTGTAATTACAAAACTATATTTAAAATATGTTTGTTATGTGGCAACTCGGGCAGTTTGGTTTGTACAATAAAAAGCCAAATTTGCCATATGAAATGTTTGATTTTCAATTGCATTCAACACTTTATTGATTTTTTTTAATTAAATAAATATTATAAAATGCTGAATAAATATCAAAAATATACTGACAACTCTTTAAATTGATTTTTCAAACTATGGCAACCCTTATGCTTTAGTTTTCAATGTCTTTCTACAAATTAAAAGTAAAACATGAACATAATTCAATTATTTCTCAATTTGCTCAGCTGTAAATAAATCAGAAAAATATAATATATATACTTTTATTTATACGATTTTCTTTATATAACTAACTGATTTTTTATGTACTTGTTTTTTCAAAATATGCACCACTTATTTCGAGTTTAAAATTCGAAATTATTTACACGAATTCACAGACAATTTCAAATTAGATTTTTCACTGACTTTTCCATTGTTTTGCTTTGGGGTAGAAACCCTTTGAAAAACAGCTTAAGTTGCTGTTTAATCTTATTGTCACGACACGTGCACATCTCAAAGAACAGCTCACACTCCCAAACACACACACACACACACACACACACACACACGACACACTCACATACACTTTTGTTGAGTGGCTCTTTTGGTTGTGCGGCTTTTGCACTAATTTCCAGCGCATTGTTGAATTTTATAAAATTGAACTTGTTGTCAAAAAGTGAACACACTACAAACACACACACACTACACACACAATTACTGTACACACACACACTGTGAAGCAGGCAGACATACGTCGATTAGATAGAAAGGAATATGAAGCACGTTTTGTGAACCACTTTTGCATATTTATTTAGTCATTATGTGCGCATTAATATGCTGCGAGCTCAACTTTTTGGGTACCCCCTTACTCCAGCTGAAGTGCCTTTAAGCCCCACACACACACAGGCACACACACACTATGTATGTGCGTGTGTACTATGGTATTCCACATAATTTGAATGACTTTTTAAATAGTTTGGCAAGATGCGAAAGATACACGAGGAGGAGAGAGCACGTAATAAGTCATTAGCCTACCCTCGCTGCCTTACGGCTAATGTGGCTTATTAGGCTTAGCCAACAACAGCCAAAGGCAGGTGTAGGTGCAGGGTAGAGAGACAAGGGGGCGTGGCACTGCAGCAGCAACTGCAGCAGCGTCGCTTTCTATTTTAATTAAATTCTAATTAGACTCGAGTCGAGGGGGCGCATGAGGCGTGGGGCAGGTGCCTTGCCTACTTGCAGTTTGACATTTTGAACGGCCACGTAATAGACACACACAACACACACTCGCACACATACACAACACACATAACACACACAACACACACACACTTGCTTCACGAGTGTCTAAAATATTTCGAAAAATATTTCATTAAACCCCTTGACAGACAGACAGACAGACAGCAACATTAGTGGGGTGTGCCAGTGTGTGTGTGAGCGTGTGTGTGAGTGCCAGTGTGTGTCAGTGTATATGCCAGTGTGTGTGTGTGTGCCAGTGTGTGTGTGTGTTTGTAACCTTATCTTGGAGAATTTGTGCTTAGAAGGCCAAGTTTAGACGTGGTCTGGCTGATTTTTGACTGGCTTTTTTGTCGTATGTTGCTGCTGTCGCACCACCAGCAGCAGCCAGAACAACAACAACAGCAACAGCAGCAACAACAACAGCAGCAGCGTGTATATGTGCGTATGTGCTTTTTAAAGTAAATAATGCAAAGCTCTTTTCCATCAAATTTTAATTAATTATTTAGGCAAAAGAATTCGTTGCGCGTTGCTGTTGCCTCTGTTCATGTTGCTGTTGTTGTTGTGTTGTGTTGTTGTTGCTGCTGCTGTCGCTTGCTGCTGCTTCTATTGCTGCCTCTGCTGCTGCTAGCACTGCTGCTACTACCTCTGCTGCTGCCTCTGTTGTTGTTGCTTTTTTTCAGCTGCGTTGTCAGCTGTAAAATTTTCGACAACAACATTTTTCGTTTCGCTGTCAAGTTGTCGTCCCCAATTTCCCTTCCCCCCTCACTCCCCCACTCCAAGCATTTACCTCAACCGATTTTCCTTGACGCATTCACATAATTAATTAGAAATCTAGCCATGCCCCCCCCGCGCCCACACCCCCCCCTTGTTGCTGTCACTTTACTGCCTGAAGAACTGTTTAGTCAGTAGGTGTAATGGAAGCTAGTTGTGTCTGTATGAGCGCGCTTAGTGTGTGTGTGTGTGTGTGTGACTGCGTGTGTGTGTGTGAGTGTGTAGTGCGCTTAGCTTTGATTTGATTTCATTCTGTTGCTTGGATTATTCTTGTAGATGGCGCCAAATGCCCAACTCCCCATTGCACTGGCCAAGGACATGTCACAGGATTATATTCGCATCATCGCAGGTACAACACACACTGCACAACACTGCACACCATTCTCACACACATTGACACACACATACAACCAGTTAAACACCATCTTCAGTGCGAACTCAACTGTGTTTTCTTCTCTCCACTTTGGCTTTAGTTTGTCGGGTTGTCCCAAGCGCGATAAGGTCACCACGGAATGTAAGTGCCAAAGCCTTCATATACAGTAGCACCTATGTAGAGCTGTCTCTCTCTCTCTCTCTCTCTCTCTCTGTCTCTTTCTGTCTTTCTCTGTCTCTATCTCTCACTATCTCTGCTTCTATCTAGAACTCTTTCTATCTATCTTTCTCTCTGTTTGCGCCTCTTTATTCCGCTGTCAGTTTTATTCCACTCGGTCTCTGTCTTCTCCCTTCCTATTACATATCTCTCTCTCTCTCTCTTTCTCGTTCTCTACCTTTCTCTCTCTCTCTCTTACTCGCTCTCTCTCTCTCTCTCTCTTCTTTTCTGCATACTCTGTAGCCTCTGATCTTTCCATCTCTACATCTTTCACTCTTATGTTTTCGTGCATGTCCAAGCAATGCTTTAACTAGCTAATAAAGTGATATTTACAACACTGTTGTTTTGTTATCGATGTCAATCGATATTTTCTATCAATAGTACAGTATATACATATACCTTAAGTATGCAAGGTAGTTCATTTTTTGAAGCTTCTTCAAAGTCATTTTCATTTCTTTTTATTTTCAATTGTCACTTTCTTTATTTGAATATGCTGTGTCTCTCTGTCTTTCAGTTTTCTTCTCTCCCTGAAAATTCTCCACTCTATATGTCTTACTTCATCTCAGTATATGAGTTTTTAGGTATCTGCATTTGTATTTATGTATCTCCCAGCCCTTCTTAATTATCTTCTCTGTCTTTCTTTCTCAAGTTTAAGTAGACCCTCAACTCTCTTGCCTTATATTAAATTCATCTTAACTCTTCTCACCGTCTGTACCTTCCTTTCACTCTGTTCTGCTCTACCTTCTTCTCTCTCTCTCTCTCTCTCTTCTACTTTCTTCTATTCTCTATTCTTATCTCTATCTTCTACTCCCTCTTAAACTGTCTACTCTCTTTTGAACTTTCTCTCTTCTACCTTCTTATCTCCCTTATCTTCTATTCTCTCTCTTCTACTCTCTCTTCTACTATCTCTTTCACTCTATCTTCTACTCTCTCTTCTACTCTCTTTTTGTACTTTCTCTCTTCTGCCCCTTCTTCTAATCTCTCTTCTACTCTGTCTTGAACTTCTTCTTTTTCTCTCCCTTCTACCATTTCTTAAAGACTCCCTTCTACACTCTCTCTTCTACACTATCTTCTACTCTCTCTTCCACTCTCTCTTCTACTCCTTCTTCTACTCCTTCTTCTACTTCCTCTTCTACTTCCTCTTCTTCTCTCTCTCTCTCTTCTAGTCTCTCTTAGCTCTCTCTCTCTCTCTGTGTTTGCTTTGTAGTCGTGTCTGCGTCTTGTGCTCTGTAGATTCTTGTCTTGTAGCCGAATAACCGTTACCGTTAGCATAACCGTTAGCTTAACCGTTAGCTTAACCGTTAGCCCAATTGTTGCCGCTGCCAAATTGACTAATCTCGCACTCCACCCCGCTCACTTCCCCCGTCCACCCTGGCCCACCAATCCAATAACGAACGAACGATTTATCGATGTGCAACTGTGACGATAACAACGATAACATCGATAAAACACACACACACTCATGCAACAGTGTTGGCATTGCACGAACAGATACTGAAATGCCCGACGCCCGGCTGCAATGGGCGTGGCCATGTGCAGCCCCATCGGAGCGTGCATCGCAGCCTCTCCGGGTGTCCGCGTGCGATACGACGCTCAATGGCTAATCGACGCTCGATAGCGCTGCCGATAGCGATAGCGATAGGCCACATCGATAGTGATATCGATAACGATAACGATAGCGATAACGATATAACAGGTCGGTGTGCGTACGAACAACAACAGCAACAACAACAGCAACAGCAACAACAACAACAACAACAACAACAATCTACAAAAATTTAAACAATTGGAAGACAACAAGGTCTTTAACGTTTCTCTTGCGCTCTCTCTCTCTCTCTCTCTCTCTCTCTCTTTCTTCCCCTCTTTTTCTTACACTCTTTCCCACACACACATACTATCTCTCTCTCTCTCTCTTGCTCTGCCCACTGTGTCTGTGTCTCTGTCTGTCTTGCTCTCACTCACTCAGCTGTTGGAGAACTGGAGAAGCATGAGAAACAGGATCTGCATCCGCTGGAGAAACTAAAAATCACAACGAGCCACTTTCTTAACAACAACAACAACAACAACAGCAACAGTTGCATCAACAACAACAACAATAGCAGCAACAGCAGCAACAGCAACGGCAGCAACAGCAGCAACAGCAGCAACAGCAACAGCAGCAACAAAAACATGCCCATTATCAAATCGGAATACAGTCCCGTGGCCAGCATCAAGTCGGAGTACAACAAGAGTCCAATGCACTCGTATCTGGCCAACGATGCTGCCGCTGCAGCAGCAAGTGCAATTCCCGCCAGCAGCGCACGCTGCAGCAACAGCAACACAGCACCGCAGCAGCCGAGCAATGGCTACGTGGGCCTGCAATCCCCACAGCCCCAACCGCATTCACATGCAGCTGCACATCACCAACAACAGCAGCAGCAGCAACAGCAACAACAGCAGCAGCAACAGCAGCAGCAGCAACAGCAGCAGCAGCAGCAGCAGCAACAACACACGCTACATCAGCAACGTGGACCCTTCATAGAAGGTGCGCCCGATGATCCTGCCAGCTCCTACCAGCAACAGCAACAGCAACAGCAGCAACAGCAACAGCAGCAGGCGGACCAGGAACGCCAGCAATACGAGCAGATGCGCTACGGTGGCGCCGAGCAGCAGCAGCAGCAACAGTTGCTCGCCAGCAATCCCAGCAGCAGCGAATTGTCGCCAGTGACAGCACGCAGTGCCTACGAGCATCCGCATCCACATCCGCATCCACATCCTCATCCACATCCGCATCCACATCCACCCGCCTCAGTTGCGCCCGTGTTTGCTGTCGGCGTTGGCCTTGGCGTCGATACTGCCGGCTTTGAGCGCTACGACAGCAGCAACTGTTGCCCCAGTGGCGTCGGCAATGTTGGCAATGTGCAGCGACAGTCCACATCGGCAGCAGCAGCGGCCAACATGTATCACTATTTGCCGCAGAGCGCGGACGATCTGCAGGCGCAGCAGCAAAAGTATCTGCAGGAGCAGCAACAGTTGCTGATGGCCAAGGCGGAGCACGAGGAGCTGGGCGGCCCCGTAGCAGGCGGAGGAGGAGGAGGTGGCGCTGTGGCTGGCGGCGGTGCAGGCGTAGGTGGTGGTCCCATCTATCCGCGTCCGATGTATCATTATGATCCCACAATGGGTCCACTGCCGCCAGGTTTCTCGGCCATAAATTTGTCGGTGAAAATGGCAGCAGCGCAGGCAGCAGCAGCAGCTGCAGCCTATCAGAATCAGCAGCAGCAGCAGCAGCAACAGCAACAACAGCAGCAGCAACAACAGCAGCAGCAGCAACAACATCACCAGCAACAACAGCAGCAGCAACAACAGCAGCAACAGCAACAGCAGCAACAACAACAGCAGCAGCAGCACAGCAAACAGAGCAGTTCGCCCACGCCAAATGTGGGCGTGGCAGCGCCAGCTGTTGACCTATCGGGCGCCACATCGGTGACGTCATCGAGCCCGCACGGTTTCAACTCGCCCGCGTCGCACAACCAATACAACCAGCGCATGGGCAACGGCAGCCCCCAACCTGGTGCCAGCCCCAACATTGCCAGCCCACAGGTGCCCAGTCCGCAGGGACAGACGCTGGATCTGAGCGTCACCCGATTGCCGCACAGGTGAGTTTAACCTCTGAGCTCCCCCCTTCCTCCTCTACCACACTCCTCTTCCCACCTCCAAGTTCATACAACACTCGCGTCATACATTAGGATGTAAGGGAAGGTGTTAGGTGCAGTTTGGTCTAATTAAAACCCAATAAGGTCCAGTTTGGTCTATTTAGGAGCCAGTTATGCCCGGTGAGGACCTTGTTAAGTGCAGTACGATCCAATTAAGTCTAGTTAGGACCCAGTTAGGTCTATTACGAGCCGTTTAGGTTCATTTACGTACTGTAAGGTTCAGTTAAGATCAAGTTCAGTTCAGGTTCAGTTACGACCCATTTATATCTACTTAGGACCTAGCTGGGACACAATTAGATCCTGGTATGTCCAGTTACGACCCAGTAAGGTCCATTTAAACCCTGTTTGGTCTATTTAGGCCAGTTATGCCCGGTTAGGCCCTTGTTAGGTGCAGTACGATCCAATTAAGTCTAGTTAGGACCTAGTTAGGTCAATTAGCACCCTTTTAGGTTCATTTACGTACAGTAAGGCTCAGTTAAAATCAAGTAAGGTTTAATTAGGACCCATTTAGATCTACTAAGGACTTAGTTAGGTCCTGTTTTCTCCAGCTAGAATACATTTAGATCCTGGTATGTCCAGTTACGACCCAGTTAGGTGCAGTTAAGCCCTGTTTGGTCCAGTTAGGTACATTTTGAAGTCAGTTAGTTAGGACTCAGTTAGATCCAGTTAGGACCTCTTAAGGTCCATTTAAGTTAAGTTAGAACCTAGTTAAGTCCATTTAGGTCTAGTTAGGTCCTGTTGGTACCCTGTTGTATAAAGTTGGCACACAGTTTTGGTCATTTGGGTGCAGTCAGGACCCTATTAGGATACATTCATTAGATACATTCAGCACCTAGTTAGGTCCAGTTAGGAGTCTATTAGGTCCAGCAAGGTCCTTCTCTTTAGAATTCTCCAAATGATACATTTTCTTTAGTGTTTCTTAGGTATTTCTTGCGTGTTTTTGTAGGGTAGCTAAAATACAGCAGGTTTATTACTTAAGAAGGGCAGAAACGCAATTCTGATGGGTTTTAGAATTTCGACAGAGCAGTACTTCAGTAATATATATTATTTTTACTAGGTATACAATGGTATATAGGTTAATTGCAGATTGGGCAGTGCTTTATTTCTACAGTTAATACTTGTATTACAAATGTGAAGAAAGTGGTTGAAGAACATGATGAAGATGACGTTGCAGATGTTTTTGTTATATTATTTGCAATATTCTTTCATTCTTCTTTTATAAAGTTTATTTTACATGTATTTCTGTTGTTTGTTTTATTCCAATAATCATTTCAAAACATCATAGATACTAAACGGGTATGGCAGAATCTTGATAGGAATTCTGAAAGCCTAAGCTTTATTAAGGAACATTATCTCATTCACCAATCAAACCTTACAAACCTCTACGAAAGAAATCTTAGTCATGAAATTTCGTATGTATCTGGGCAATCATCAAAACCAACTATACTGAAATATATTTTACAGAAATCTTATGACCAAAGACATTTTAGAGAAGATCTAAGAGAAAACGATAGGTAGAGCTCTGAAATTTGAATTTATAATTCTTATATCTGAAATTGTCAACACATTTTATATATCCCCATCCAAGCTGAAGGGATCTTTATTATATCTATATTATATTTATAAACAGCACATTAAACAGAATTGTTACCTTCTTTTTGCTTGCAGCATCATCACGAGTCCGCAGTACGGTGCCGACGGCCTTGTCGTGGGACACGGCCAAGGTTTTGGCAGTGCAGCGCCCGGCTCCATAGGTCCCAACGGACCGCCACGTTCACCGCAAATGGAACCTGTCGACTTTAGCGGACCGCCACGTCCGCTCGGCTTCGGCCTGGTTGGACATATAAGCGGACCTCGACCATACAGCCGCGAATCGACGCCGGACAGCGGCGGCTCCCACTACATTGAAACCTATCGGGATCCGAGTGGTAAGTGGCAAACCCTTTTCTCTCTCCCTCTCTCTCTCTCTCTCTGGTACCTTAAGGAACCTCTCTCTATACCATACAAACTATTTGCTTGCAGGTTACTCCCCGCATCCTGGGTATGGCATGGTAGTTCAGTCAGATTATCCGCCGGCGGGCTATCATGGCTATGGACCGGCCGCGTATCAATGCAGCAATCCATATGCGACAGCCGTCGGGCCAGGGGGTTATCCGACGCCTGTCTCCGGCGGCTACTCGCCCAGTCCGGCCACCTGCTACTCGATGCCACCGCCGCAGCATATACCGCAGCACGACAAGACCAAGGATGGGTGAGTTTACAGTCCCTTCTCCTGTCCCTGTCTCTTTTCTTTATTGTGCTTTGTTCTTGTTTCTAATGAAATATGCAATTATCAAAGCTGACACCTTGTCCAGCAGCTGGTACTGGTCGCAGTACCGACTAGGCTACCACCTCTGCCACCAACAACTCATCACTCACAGTCACCGGCGTGTGTCCGGCACGTGGCACAGTGGTTCCACTACGCTGGTAAAAGTTATTGTAACTTTAAAGCACCTTAGAACAATGAAATGTGGCATGAAACAGTCTTAAACCTTCTTACAAGTTGGGCATACATCAGACATGAAATACCTCTTGAAATATTAGTCTATATATTGAAATATATACATATATTTATTGACCTATTTGATATTTAGTTGTGCACTTACAAGCCTGTTAAACTCTCTTATGAAACCTTCAAAGTTAGTTCAGTCTCCTTTTACAGTTTTTCATTGCCTTGCAACCACTGTGCGACCTTCCGTGCCAGGACAGGTGTCTTTAATATTTATAATATGACGGCCAAGTGGACGCAGTGCGCTCATAAAACCTGCCCAGAACGAGTGAGCTAGTCCCCTTCCTGCTCCACACACCTCTGTGCCTTTCTCGCTTGCACTTTAAATAAATTTAATAAAACTTTAAAGTTTACTGGATCCGAAACTGTTGTTTGTCTTAAGAACACCCTCTAATCGCGCTCTACCCTTGACTGTGCACCCTCTAATCGCGCTCTACCCCCTTCGCTAACTCCTTCTTGCAGTTTAACGGGCTGTTCCCGCTCGGATCGCAACCATCTGCAATCACATTCACAGGAACTTAAGTGTCCCACGCCTGGATGCGATGGCTCTGGTCATGTCACTGGCAACTACTCATCGCATCGCAGCCTATCGGGCTGTCCGCGCGCCAACAAGCCGAAGAGCAAGCCACGGGATGGTCAGGACTCGGAGCCATTGCGCTGCCCCATACCCGGTTGCGATGGTTCTGGACACTCCACAGGGAAGTTCCTGTCGCACAGAAGGTAGGTACACTCGGTAGTGTAGCGACTCTCATTGTGAACTCTTTGTCTAACGATCTATTGGGTTCTTCGTTTCCATTTCCCTTTTCTGGTGCAGTGCATCCGGTTGTCCCATTGCCAATCGCAACAAGATGCGCGTCCTGGAGGCCGGCGGTACCGTGGAGCAGCACAAGGCAGCTGTAGCAGCAGCCACGGCTATGAAATTCGATGGTAAGAGCTGTATATGAATTATCGATATTTATCGATGGTATTAACATTAATACTACACTACATAATACAGGCGAAACCAATTGTACAGCTCAAAAATCAATCGATAGCAGCGATAAATTTCAGTTATCGATAGTATTGATATCGATACTTAGTCTGCTAAAATTGATTTAACATATATTTTGTTTAATATGTACTCCAACATTTATTTTATAAGAATTATAGCTTATTTATCGATAGTTCATACTATCGATAACACTAGAAAAATGATTATCGCTTTACATCATACCAGTGTTGCCATAAAAACACAGGCGCAACAGTCGAAACCAATAGTTGTGCTCAATAAGCAATCGATTGCAGTGATAAATCATAGTTATCGATAATGTTGATATCGATTCTTAGTGTGCTACAACTGATTGAACATATAATTTGTGTAAGCTGTACTTCAACACTAATTTTATAAGAATTATAGCTTGTTTATCGATAGTTAATACTATCGATAACACTAGAAGAGTGATTTTTACTGTATATGCATGCCAAATGGCACTCTTACTAAGAAACTACCTATTTATACCCCAGTTAACATTCTACTTTTCTCTCTCTCTCTCTCTTTCTCTCTTTTACTCTTGCTCCCTCTCTCTCCTCACAGCCTGCACCACAGTGGGCAGTCAGGGTATCAAGAAACCCAAGTTTGATGAGGTCACCATGGTCTACCCAAAGGGCTACACAGGTGAGTCTCTACAGATCATTATCTCTATCTCTATCTCTCTCTCTCTCTCTCTTTCTGAGAGAGACTCTCCCTATCTCTCTTTCTCTCTCTTTTGCGAGTTTTCTGTTATGAACTGGGCTAAGAAAGTTTGCAGCAAACAAACAAGGAGGAGAAAGCTTGCCGTCTCGCTCTCTCCTCTGGCCTTGTTGTTGCGCTCGCTCTCTCTCTCTCTCTGTCGCTCTCTCGTATTGTACATTTTCGGTTGGAATTTTGTGTGCGTGTGCTAACGTCAAGAAATAAAGAAAAAATTAAAAAAAATAAAAAAAATAAAAAACCAAATGAATTTTTTTGTTTTTCTTTTCGCTTTGATTTTCTTTCGGTTTTCCACTCATTTTTTCGAAAGCTGCAAGGCAAAGAAAAAGAAAATCTTAATAAAAAATATACAAAAAAAAAAAAAAAAAATACCAAATAAAAACCTAGCCTTGCGTATACAAAATACTAAAACTACCGCATTTGGTTACCTTACGACAGACGGGGGTTGGGGGGACGATGGGCCTCGCAGAACCCGTTACATAACATGAGCCCGTTAACCCACACAACACTCACACACACACATACACACACACGCATGCAGTACACTCTCTACATGTGTGTGTGTGTGCGCGTGTGTGTGTGTGTGTGAGCAAATTTGAGTGCTAGTTTTAATTCTGTTTTTTCTTCTTCTTTTCGTTTCGTTTTGTTTCATTTTTTAGATTACGCGACGTTTTGTATCGGTGCTGAGTATCTACTGTAAATATGCAAAAAAGATACCACTAACAGAAATACCACAAATATACCAGAAAATACCAGAAAAAATACCGGGAAAATACCAAAAACCAAAAAAAAATAGACTACAGACAGCAACAGTGTATATAGAAAAATACCAAAAAAAACCAGAAAATACCAAAAAGATACCAAAAAAAATACCAAGAACAAGTCACACAAGCAAAGCAAACGATCCAAGGTAAGCCGTGTTATTTGCTATCTCACTCACACACATACACGCTATCATACACACACACACACATCCACTTCCACACTCTCTCTCTCGCTCTCTCTATCTGTCTCTCTCACTCTCACACACACACATGAAAGCTCCAATTAAGTTGCTAGCACACGCGCACATTGACAACCGTGGAGAGCTTTTTTTGGCAACAACAAAAAACAGAGCAAGCTTTCTCGCCAAGAAAAGAGAACAACCAAAAAAATACCAAAAAAAATACCAGAAAAAATACCAAAATGCAAAAAAAATACCAAACTGCATCTTTCTCTCTCTCTCTGAACAACCAAAAAACTACCAAAAAAATACCTAAATGCTAAAAACTGCAACTCTCTCTCCCTCTCTTTCTCTCTAGGTGGCAGCAGCCTGGACATTGTCATGAGCGGTGTCGGCGTCGGTGTTGGCGTCGGCGTCGGCCTTGGCGCCGGTGTGCCGCTGCCTTCGAATAGCAGCGGTGGCGGCGGCGGCGGCGGCGGTGTTGGCAGCGACAAATCAGCAAACGGCAACGTCAACGCCGGCGGCGGCGCTGGCAGCGATGATCTGAATACACTCGAGGCTGAAATATCGGAACTGCAGCGGGAGAATGCACGCGTCGAGTCGCAAATGATGCGACTGAAGTCGGACATCAACGCAATGGAGTCGCAGCTGAGCACCAGCGATCGGGTACGTAGGCTCAGGTTCGTTGAAGGCAACAAATTTTGAGTAACCAAACCTAACCTTAAAAATCCAAACAAAAAACATAACTTAACCTCTTCAATGTTGGGTATTGGTAGGGGAAATGCGATATTTCAGCTGCCCGATTTATAAATTTAGTTTGCTATCGATATCGATTAACCCAGATTAAATCTGCATTTACAACGATTACTATAACCACTTTCTATGTGATCTATCAATATTACTCTTGCCGATACCCAGCACTAGTGTGTGTGTGCGTGTGTATAATCTCAATAATCCAACAAAAATGAAAAGAAAATAACATAACCTCAATGTTGGGTATTGCTTGGAGAAATGCGATATTTGAGCTGCAATATTATGTACGATTTGTGAACTTAGTTTGCTATTGATTAACCTTGCTATCGATATCGATTTAAAGCTGCATTTACAACGATTTCTACAACAATTTTCAAGTAATCCATCGATATTTCCCTTGCCGATACCCAGCACTAGTATGAATTGAAATTTGTGTGTGTGTACAACATAATATAATAATAAGAAAATAACATAACCTCAATGTTAGGCATTGATTAATCAAATGCAGTGTGAGGGGAAAAAGGGGTCCACAAATACAGGACTTTAGCCTCCTCTAGTGAACCGATTTGCAAATTGTTGATCGTTCCTGAAAGGTTACAAACTTCCTTACGTTCCAGACTAAAATTCATTCATTTTGATAAAACTTATATACTATGCCTAATGAAGGTACAAGAATAAAAAAAAGTGATTTTGGAACAACTTATTTCACTTTAACCTTACTTAAGAATCATAAATAAATGACTTAAATTGCTAAAGATAGATTTGGGACATTTAAAATATCATTTTGTTGTCAATACACTTTGTATAAAGTAAATCGGAACAGTAGATAAAGCGCATGTCATGTATAAGTGCCGTAAAACATGTTTAAAATGTATTGAACCATCGATATATATTAATAGCTGCATTTTTGTTAGGTTTATGCACGTGATCAATCGATATATCCACTTTAAATGAAGTAAAGCGCATCAGTAGTTTATGTCCACGTCCTGTTTTAGTGGCGAAACACATGTTAAGAATGTTATCAACAATCGATATCTATTTGAAGCTGCATTTCTGTGATCTATCGATATTTCCACATTGAATAAAGTGAATCGATTCAGTAGATCAGGCCATAGTCCTTTATTAGTGCCATAAAACATGTTTAGAATGTGATCAACTATCGATAACTCTTTAAAGCAACATTTCCGTACTGTTTTTCTACTTTTACTATCGATATTTCTCTTGCCGATACCCAGCACTAGTGTTAGAAATTTCCTGGTTGTTTGTGTGTGTGTGAGTGTCTGTGTTTGTAGGCTAAACATGGTTGCCACCTAGTTGCGACGGCGCAGCGAAAGTTGCCAGCAGTTTTGTAGAAAGTTTTTGCCTGGCACCTGCCGTCGCCGTCGCCGTCGCCGTCGCCGTTGCCGCTGAGCCAACGTCGGCTACTTTGGCTACACTTTTCAAGGACGTCTCTAAACTCCGGCAAACAGCGAGTGTAAAGCGGCAAAGTCGAAGACGTAGAAGAAGACAAGCAAGAAGAATAAGAAGCAGAAGCAGAAGAGGCAGCAAATCGAGCAAAACTCGGCGCAAAAGTCGCCAAACAAAAGTTTCGCCAGCCGCCGCCGTCGTCGTCGTCGTCGTGTTAACTTTTCCTACTTGGCAAATTTACTTTTTAACCCAAAAGAAACTTAGGCGACGTCTGAACGAGCTTCCCCTTCCCTCTCTCCCCGCCCGTTTTGGCATTGCCAAAACTTTTATTATATTTAAATTATGGCGCGAACTAGAAAAAAGTGATAACTTATTTTTGTTCGCTTTGCCCTCTCATTTATCACACTGTGGAGTCCCACTGTACACCACTGTGCATTCTCACTGTGCATTTCCTTTCTACACCACTGTCGATCGACTGCAGCGCCCTCTGCTGTCAACTGCAGGCCGTTAATTTCAAAATGGCGTCAACGCAGCGAATCGCTGCTTGCCGCGCAGTCGGTCAGCTGCAGTCGACGGCGACTGCATCGAACGACGAATCAGAGCGCGCATCCCTAAGAGTGTGACAAAGACAGCGAGAGAGTGAGTGAGAGCGCGCGCAAGAGAGGGAGGTGGGCTACGCATGCCGTGTCCCTATATGAGTCTCTGTCTGTGTGTGTCTGTGTGTGTGTGTATGGTCATGCGCAGGCAGCGCTGCAGCTGAGCCCCAATCCACAGCGCACCCCACACACAGTCCCCCCCACACGCACACACACACACACACACACACACACACACACACACGTTCGTCTGGTCGCTGTCAGTCGCAGCAAATCGCAGCCAAGCGCCTCCTAAAAACTGTGCTACAATGCGCAACGTCGACGTCGACGTCGGCGTCAGCATCGGCAGCAATGTGTCGTAACCTCGCTGGCCCTCAGGGGAGGCCAAAAAAAAAAAAAAAAAACGTGACGTAGCAAAAAAAAAAAAAAGCACGTAGGCAGCGCAGCAGCAGCGCCAGCTTTGACTGCCTGACGCTGCTGCGCTCTCTCCCTCTCTCGACTGTGCGCTCTCTCTCGGGTGCCGATGCGCCTTTGCTCTCGTGTATACCTGTGCTCGCACCCTCCCTCCCTCGCTCTCTCTCTTTCTCTAACACTCACGCGCACACTTGGCTCGCTCGTATTGGCGTCGGTGGCTGCGCTGCCTACGCTCTGCCCACTGCTTTCGTTGTTGTTGTTGTTTTTTTCTTGCGTTCTTATTGGAATTTCAATTTGCAGGGCAAGGCATGTGTGTGTGGGAAAAGGTGACAAGGAGTGGGAGTGTGTACACTGTATGTGGGTGTATATATGTATATATGTGTGTGTCTATGTGTGTGTGTGTGTGTGTTATATACTGCAAACAAATTGGCAAATTGAATTCGAGAATTGATTCGAATTGAATTGAAACGAATCAATGAATCAATGCACAACAACAGCTAATGGCCTCGCTCCCTCTCTCTCTCTTCATTTAGGAGGCTTCTCCACTGAGCGCACATCAGCAGCAGCAGCAGCAGCAGCAACAACAGCACCAACAACGCGCCGTCGGTGCCGCTGCGACGTCATTGGCCTCGCCCAGCGGCCAGTCACCCTTCGCCGGCGTCTCCTCCACCACCAGCAGCTCGACAGCCGGGCAGCTTGTCACCGATCTCGGCTCCGGCTCCGGCTCCGGCTCCGGCCCCGTCTCCAGCATGCAGCATGTTGTCTCCGAGGTGGGCGTGGGCGTGGGCGTGAGCGGTGGGCCGCCCAATCCCAATCCGAATCTAAACAATTACTACGAGAGCTTGCGCAACAATGTCATCACGTTGCTGGAGCATGTGCGTCTGCCACCGCCACCGCCGCCACCTTCAGCGTCAGCGGCAGCGCCGCCTTCAGCCTCAGCCACAGCATCGTCAGGCCCGGGCTCTGCCGGGCCACCCTCCGTGCAGCCGTCCATGGACAACGGCTGCATCGGCGTCGGCGTCGGCGGCATCGAGCATCATCCGCATCATCATCATCCTGCGTACTCCACCCTGTTGCCACCGCCGCCGCCATTGCCGCCGGTCAGCGGCACAGTGTGCGCCGCCAGTGTCACCTCCATGTATGGCGGCCATCAGGGAGGCGCAGGTGGAGGCGGCATCAACGGCGCTGCAGCTGCACAGCAAGTGGTGTCAGCAGCTCCGCCAGTGCCGCCACCACCGCCGCATCATCATGCCTACACGGTGCATCATCCTGGCGGATATCCGCATGCACATCCGCACGCTCATCCGCACGAGCACTTCGACTCGTACATCTCGAAGCTGCAATCGCTCTGCGTCCCCCCGGATGTCTATGCGCTGCCCGAGGATGCCGGGCGACCCGTTTACAACTCGGTCAAGCCGAGCATGCACCAGGACTACGGCAAGCTGATGCCCACGCCCATCTAAGGCGTGCTGGCGACCACGGCCACGCCCAGTCCAGCTCAGCCCGCGAGACCGTCCATGGTTCGTGTGTGTATATAGTACAGATCGAGATCGAGATCCGATTAGATTTACTGGAGTCATTCAAATCATTTAAGGCACTTGAATCATTCAAGTCATTCGATTCATTTCAAGCGCTTGAATCATTGAAGTGATTCGAATTATTAAAACTTTCGAATCAATCAAGTCATTTAAAGTCATTCGAATCATTTAAAGCTTTCGAATCATTGAAGTTATTCGAATCATTTAAAGCTTTCGATTCATTCAAGTCAGTCAAATCATTTGAAGTTCTTAAATCATTCAAGTCATTCGAATTATTCAAGTAATTGGAATCAATTGAGTCATTCGAATCATTTAAAGCTTTCGAATCATTCAAGTCTTTCGAATCATTTGAAGTTTTTAAATCATTTAACTCATTCGAATCATTTAAGTAATTTGAATCATTTGAAGCACTTGAATCATTCAAGCCAACGGAATCATTTGAGGATCATTTCGAATTATGTTAATCATCATCATTATCATTCGAATTATGTTAATCACTTGAATTGTATGATCAAATCATTTAAGGGCTTGAATCATTTGTTTCATTCTAAGCATTTAAGTCATTCAACTCACGTATTCATTTCAATCACTGTGAATCACTGCCGATCAATGATCGAGTATTGAATGTGCAATAAATCGTTGAGTTTTTGCAAGTTACTGAATTACTTACAGGCTATTGAGTTGCAAGCAAATGTTATTATTCATAAAGCACTCATAAATCGACAGTTTTGACAAATTCCAAGCTCATGAATTATGGTTCATGAATGCGTCCAAATGGTCAAAACTGAGTTTTCAATTAAGTTTCAAAACATCCAATGAATCATGAGTCACAACAATGAATCGTAAGTTCTAAGTTATGTTTCCAATTCATTTAATCCTTGAATGAATGAATCTTTGAATGTAGATCAACAAAATATTAGTTGTGATTGAGTTGAGTCGTGAATCACAGTTGTGAATGGTTTGTTATAAATCATGAGTTAGTCATGAGTTTTGCGTTAAATTTCCGATTCGTTCTAAGTTCCTATTCTGATCAAAATGCAGCCACTCAGTTGGTCAACAATGATTCATGATTCATTCATTCACATTTCGTGTACTCCAAGGGATTACCAAAAAAAAATATATATATATAAATAAATAAATGCCGAATGAGGTTAGATCGAGAGCTGTTATTCCGCATCATGTAGGTCCTAGGCGAGAGAAACTGTATAAATTATTATTTTAAATAAATAACAAAACATTAAACTAACCTTAAAATAGAATACTGAAAAGTAAATCAAAGTTAAATGCGATTTGGTTATTGCGATCTTTTTTTTCTTAGTGACTATATATATATATAACTGTATTTGTATCTGTATCTAATACTACCTAGAGATTAGCCATATGTGTAGGACATGTTTGTTTGGTGTTGATGTCTGGTCAATTTTGTATTACATGTAGCGAAAAACGGAAAATAGAAAACCCTAAAATTTAAAAAGAAAAAAACTATAAAATAAACAAATCAAAAAAAAAAATACATAAATTTAGCTAGCTGTACGAGAAGTTCTAACACCAACTGTGCGAGGAATATATGCAAATATAATCAACAATGTGTTTTTTTTTGTAATCTTAACTTTAGATCGTAAAGTCGAACTATAATCAAGCTCAACTATGCTAAGTAAACATTCAGAATAGCAGGAGAGCAAAAACAGATAGACAAGAAGAAAGAGAAGGAAGAGAGTCGATATGATACACAACAAAACGCACACAAGCACAACACACGAACACTTCCACACGCCCGATATATAACTAGGATCGTAAGTTTTAATGTTAAAATTAAATAGAGCAAGAAACCGAAACAGAAAAGGAACATTTCCAACGAGATAGCAAGAGAAAGAAAAAGAGAGAGAGAGGCCTGTATTAGGCAAAAGTATCCGATAAAGCGGAAAATATTTCAGTGCAATAAATTTCAAAAACCAAAAAAAAAAAAAACGAAACCAAAAAAAGAAAACATGAAAAATGCAAAATAAAATTTAAGTAAAAGTAGTTGACATTTTTTTTGTATACGTATCTATAAATAACACTAAATATTAACTTTAACTATAAACGACAAAACGAAAAGTAAATCGAAAGAAAGGAGAAAACTTGGAGGCAAATCCAGAAAAAATCCGAAAATGGAAATTTAGACGAATTTTAAAACCAAATGAGAAAAACAAAAAAAATAAAATAGCAGGCTTAAAAATCATTGTATTTAAACAAAAGAAAACTGAAAAAATATAATTATAACAATTTGAAAAAAAAAAAAAAAAAAATAAACAAAAACAAGCAGAAAACTATAAATACAATATAAATATATATATATTATATGATAAATATAAATATAATTATAATAATAATTATACATATATGTAATATGTATTGTATAACAAGAAGAATTCTGTAATTTACAAAATATTTTATGTGATCATTGTCTTTTTTTTTTAATAATATTACAAGAAATAAATAATTCAAATACAAATAAAGGATATACACAATATCGGTGTTTATTTTAACGAATTTTTTGGGAGATTTTAAAGAATTCTTTGGCTGGAATTGGTTTTTTTTGCCCTTCGAACATTGAGAATATATGCAATACTTTCATTATGCAAATGTATGTTACTGGCAGTCTCTCTGTCTGTCTAACTGTCTATCTGTCTGTCTGTCTGTTGTCTCTCTGTCAGTCTGTCTGTCTATATGTCTGTCTGTCTGTCCGTCTGTGTAAACACACATATGCCAGCTATTATAAAAGCTAAAGACATCAAATTAGGCATAACGGTTACTGTACTTTCTGAGCAGATAAAGTATATTTAAAATGTTCAGTGTCACGCCCACAGCCTCTATAAATCAACAAGTTAGTTCTTCAATTCGAAGTGTAAACAACGTATAAAAGATATAACTTTAACCAATTTAAACCTAACTCAGAAGTAGTTGAAGTCTTTTTGAAACAGTATTTAAAAACAAGGGGAAGGGTATCTTACTGTATTGACTATAGTTTTCCTCTGATTACTATATACGTTTTATCTGTTGCACAAATGTTTCCTTAGAGTGGCAAACTTAACTATAAATATAAAGAGGAAAATATTGGACTTCGTCTGAAAGAAAAGTGAGATAAATAAAAAAGGCTTAATATATACATATATCAAAATATCATCATATCAATATCATATAAATGAAGAGAAAAGTTGAAAGGATATTAGATCAGACCCTATTAGATCAGTTAATATGGACAATGACAAACAAAGAGAAAAATAGACATACAACAACAGTGCTGGCCATAAAAGTAGGCCAACTGCGAACTAAAGGCTGATGAACAATAACAACGGTGGCGCCCAACGTAGGCCAAGACATACGCGTACATAAATCAAAGCAACAAATTGGGCAGAGTGCACTGCGCGTGGACAGTGGGCAAAGTACAGTGGAGCGCAATCAAAAGCTTTACTGCAAATTGTAGACCTTTTTTTTTTTTTTACAAGCTTTTTAATTCCAATTAGCGCGGCGACAACAAAGCGCGTACAGCAAAAGGGGGAGAAGGGGAAAAGGCAGGAGGAGGGGTAGGTCAAGTTGATGCCAGAAGAAGCAGAGTGAAGGGGGGGGGGGGCTTAACAGACAGAGTCGTGCATCGAAAAGGGGCAAATGGCCACTTGATTTATGTGGCTTCATTAGACATTCCGCACATAGCCAAGAAGTGTGTGTGCCAGAGTGTGTGTGCGTGTGTGTGTGTGTGTGTATGCGTGAGCTAAGTGATTGCCAAAAAACTAAAAGCGAACACAATTAGAAATGGGTTACACAGCAAAAGAGAAGGGGTATGAGGTGAGCAGGGGGTGGGGCAGCGGAATGCGCGCTGCAAATTCAGTTTATAATTCCGGTTTCCGTATTCAGATTCGGGATCGAGAGTAGTTTTTGTGATTGACCAGCATGGAATATTTCTGGTTAAACGCTCAAAGGCGAGTGTGTATGTGTATGTCTGGGGGGGTGGGAGTGTGGCAGGGTAGTAGATTGGGGGGGGTTGGAAAAGGTTCAGTATGTGTTTGCTCGTGTGAGCCGCAAAAATATTTGCATAGTTACCTTTAATGTGGTTCGACAGCGCTTTACTCAAAAGCCAAAGCAAGTGAGGGGGGGGTGCTGTCCCCTTTTATAGAGAGGGTAGGAGGATGCGGGGCTGGGGTTGCTGTTGAGGTCAGGGTGTAAATGGGTGTGGGGGGAGGAACAGAGGGCGGGACAAGTGATGCCTGTAGACGCCAAGCAAAGTTCTTCAACAACATAAACGAACAAAAGTTTTCTTTATTCACACACACGCATACACATGCACACACACACACACATGTACATTCCACTCAACTACACACTCACATACATAGAGACTCGAAGCCATTTGTCGTTGTATGCCAGCATGTAATTTAAAATGAAAAATTCTATTCTTTCGACACACACACACACTCCCCACACACATACCCACATACACACATACTTCCCACACACACATACATACATACACACACACACTCCTACACTCACACATGTACCTCAACAGGCATTGATTTCATTTGCATAAATAAGTATAAAAAATAAATGAAAGACGCAGTAGCAAGTCACATGCCTTGACTTGCCTGATACCCTGTAAGGCTGTAATTGCTAGAGTTGACATACAAACTGATAATTAATAGGCAAAGTGCAGCATTAATAGACAGCAAGCTCACAAAGAAGTTCCAGACTACCCCTTATGCATTATATTTAATATAACCATAATTATAATTCAATATTAAATTAAAAAATTACAGGGTATACAATTGCCATGCAACCTGCAGGCAGTCTCTCTCCCTTTCTCTCACTCTCTCCACAACACACTCTGCATAAAAACTGTTGCCTACTTGCGAGTGCAGCAACAATTCACGTAAGTGCAAAAACTATTGCCTACTTTCCAGCGCCAAGACATTTAATGCCAGCTACAGTCGCAGGCCCCTCCCCCACCGCCCTCTGTCACACCGCGCACAGTCAAGAAACGCATAAATTAAAAAACTGCACACACACACACACGCCAGCAGGCACACCAACTCACACAGACACGCAGCAGCACACGCTGTATATTCCTAATGAAAGGCAAGTCTGGCAACCCTTTTGGCGTTTTTTCGGCGCTGTCGCCTGCCATTTGCCGCTGCTGCTGCCGCTGCTGCTGCTGTTTTTTAATGCGTGCGCCCCACCCTGCCACACCTACACGCCCATACTTGCCCTACCCCTACCACTACCCCGCCCCCTTGCCTTTTTATATATGTATCTGTCTGTCGAGCAAGGAAGTAATAAAGTATCTCGAAAGTAACTTATTAACCATGCTGACAACGCTGCCAGTTCCTGTATCTCTCTCGTGTGTGTATGTGTGTGTGCTTACTGCTTGAGGGGTTGTGCATGTGTGTGTGTGCCTTGCCCACCCACTCAAACAAACGCGACGTGTTTCATGTTTGCTAATTGCGAGTCGATTTTTCATTTCTCATTTCTCATGACGTCTCCCAAGCGTCTCTACCTCTACCTCTGTCGCTGCCACTGCCACCCCCCCCCTTCCCTTCTTACCACGCCCTTACACTCCCCCTTCAACCAGCCCCCTGCCTTCCGCATGCTGCAACTGGACCCGGGGCCACGCTCTCTGGTCTCTGCTCTCTGGTCTCAGAGCCACTTAGGAACTGATTGAGCCCTTTTAACAGGCTCAGGCCAGGTCGTCAACGGAATTTGAGGTTACCCGACAAGGCGCATATGTGTGTGCGACAGAGACAGCAAGCATAAAGTGTATCTTCTTTCTCCCTTTCTCTGGCAGTCCAAAAATAATGCAAATGGTTAATTTAATTACAAATTCTTTGCTTTCTTTTAGTATTCATATAAATTTCATGTGCCTGAAACGGGATGTGCGTGTGTTGCAGTAAGTGTGTCTTGCTATGCATGTGTGTGTGTGTGTATGGCTTGGTATGTGTGTGTGCCGCACCTGCTGTCATTGCCGCTACACTTGGCTCATGCCGGACGCTTAAATACCCCAGAGACTTGAGCATACTCAGCCTTCCATTGAACACACTCCCTTACACACAGTCACACACACACACGCATACAGGCACACACACACTCGTGCACACACTGATTGTCCTTTCAGTGAAAAATAGCGCTCATTAATGTTGCTCATTAGCAGCCATAGCCACAGCGGCTACGTCTCTCTAGCATTTGGGTCCATTCAATGTCCTATTGCCAGGGTCCTTAGGTCCTTAGCACACACGCTAACCCCCTTTGCTCTTCCTCCTCCTTCTCCTCCTCTGCCTCTTCCTCCTTCTTCTCCTCCTCCTTATCCTCTCTCTCTCTTGAGCATTCAACGAGTGTCAACTGCCAAATGATTCGCCATTATTTACTAATAAAACTCATCGAGTTTTGCCACACGCTCTTGTCGCGCTAATCGAATGTGCAGCCCTCTCCCCCCCCTTCTCCTTACCCTGTTAAGCAGCAACCCCCTCTGCTGTACCCCTACCCCCTTTCATTACTCCCACACACTGACAGTTGTCCTGATGCTGGCAGCGCTGCTAATACGTAGCGACTGCACGTTTACCCACAGCAAATGACCTCAATCAACATGACTTTACCCCCTCCCACCTACTTTCCTGACTACCCACTGCCCCGCCCCCTTCATTGGTGGAGTGAGTGCCTTGTGGGTGGCTGTGTGTCTTTGCCATACCATTTAGCATTGTTTTATCTACATATTGCGGACCGCCTTGGCTTATTCAGCAAGGCAGTACCTTGTCGAGGCAGTACCTTGTCCAGGCAGTACCTTGTCCTGGCAGTACCTTGTCCAGGCAGTAACTTGTCCAGGCAGTAACTTGTCCAGGCAGTACCTTGTCGTGGCAGTACCTTGTCGTGGCAGTACCTTGTCGAGGCAGTACCTTGTCGAGGCAGTACCTTGTCAAGGAGAGACTTTGTCGCTTCACGGGTTGCACTTCCTAAGGTTAGAACCAGTAAGAAAAGCAACAGTCGCGCTGCACGCGACAGTGGGATACCCTTCGACCTATGTTCCTATATATGTACACGAATACATATGCACATGCTTTAAAATTAGTCCCGACAGATGGCGCGCGTGCTTCGCGCTCGCACGCCTCCCTTATTAGCTGACACAAGGACCTGGTTTAAGGCTCACACTTTCTTAAATAACTTCTGTGTTTATTGTCCGATCGGATTGCCATTGGGAGAATACGTAGATATTTTATTCAGCTTAGTATATGTTAAAGTCAGAAAGTTGTATCTTTTACGCAGCGCTTATAAATTAAGTTCAAAAATTAAATTATTGGTTTTCGGGGGCGGTGGGCGTGGCACCCCACATTTGAAACAAACTTGATCTGCGCCTGCTACACTGAAATCTTCATGCCGAATTTGGTGTCTCTAGCTCTTATAATAGTTGAGATCTGTGTGTTCATACATCCGGACATCCGGACAGACAGACAGACATGGCTCAATCGACTCGGCTAGTGATCCTGAGCAAGAATATATATACTTGGTGGGGTCTGCCACGCCTTCTTCTGCCTGTTACATACATTTGCACAAAGTTAGTATACCCTTTGTTGACCATTTTCAATGATCGAATTATGTGAGTCTTGTCGGGGTATTCTAGTATTGCGATCCTTAAGACAATATTAATCATTTATTATTATTCTAAGTTGCTAGAAATACGATTCTTTAGTTGAGATGGTTGGGGTGCCATGCTTGAGGTACGATTCTTAGCATGAGATACTTCAGTTGAGTTTTTGTTAACTTTTTATTCATCTTCTGCAATTCTTTGATAAAGTGCTAAGGATGTGCAGATTCTTAAACTATTATTTGTTAAATGCAAACCTTGAAAAGCAATTCTTGAAATACGATTCTTTGATTTGTGGGGTTAAATACTTTAGGTTTAATTTTTAGGTTACAACATAGGATTACAACTTCTCGGGGCCATCAAAAGAAGCCGCACCAGTTCAGAAAAAATAATGCATTACCTTATAAAAACTGAACTGAATAGGAATAGCTATAAGCCCAACAGGGAGTACAATAGATCTACAAGATCGCAACCTATCCCTCATCCCCCCCAACAAACAGTGAGTTGTGATTTTAGTGGGTGCAATTCTTAAGTTTTCTTATTGCAGTTTCTGTTATCCCAAAGTTTGTTTCTTATTCTTCTCTTCTCTTTCTTTATCTGCTCTTTCTGAGCTGGACTATGTTTTATATTTAAGTTAGCATCATTAGTGACTACAATTTGTACTACTTAAGTTCTGATTCCTTGCAAGTAAACTCTTGATTATATTAGAACCTTCATAACATGCCATTCATTCGCGAATTGTATCAGTAAGTTATGAATAACATTCATTGCTTGATTTCAAATAGATTAAAGCTCTATTATTTTTAGGGTTGCTACCCACGGACCAAGGTTTTGATAGATGACCCAACTGCGAATCAATTTGCAACTGGGAACACGAAGAAGAAAGAGGAAAGAGAAAAGAGAGAAGAGGAAAGACCGTAGAGCTAAGAGAAAACCTGAGGTCGATGGCTATTGACGGTCAGTTTGACATGTGGTCCCAAGTGTGGACGAAGGTTGCCACTGATGGGATGGAATGGGGTGGCAGAAGGAGGGCGGAGGGGGCGTGGCCTAGTTGAGCTGCCATTCAGAAACTCTTTTCGGGTTTCGACTTCGGTTTTGTCGGCTCATTCTTTGCGTTTAATTTCGTTTATTCATTCGAATGGCCACAAAAATGACATTTGCATTTGGTTTCCGACCGCACTGTGCTCCCCCCTGCTCTTACCCTGCCCCCCGCCCTGCCCCTACCCTCCCTTGTCAGCATCATATTCACGTCCCAAGTCTCCAGCTGAGCCACATGCGTTGCATACCCCGGGGAGCTAAACTGGACAAGCCAGAAATGGACAAGGATGTGGAAGGAGCAGCACTGGAGAAAGGGAATGTGGATGAGGATGTGGGCGAGGATGTGGCTGTGGCTGTGGATGATTTCCATGTGGAGCATGCCTTAATCTCGTAACGAATGAATGCCACATTTGGCAAATTTGTTTTGACAATTGAGAAATGAGTGCGAAATTTATGAAATAAATCCCTAACTATTCCATTCAAATGCCACTACCTGCCCTCTTGCTCTCAGTGTCTCTCTCTCTCTCTCTCTCTCTCCGTCTCTTTCCCACCCCACTTGTTGTCTCGCTCACTCGCTGCGTAATTAATTCTCTGCTGACTTGGCGATTTTGTAGGCCGAGTCGCCCAAAAAAGTCACAATTAAATGCACAACTAAAGCGGAGATAAATGAGTGTTGTCTACGGGGATAGACACGACTAGCCAGATACTCCTTAAACTTGATGGATAGTTGAGCGAAAATAGTAGTAAATTCGATATAATAAAGAAGTAAATTGTCAATTCAAGCCAAGTCTAAAGTTAGGTTGAATTTAAGTCAGCTTAGGTCTAGGGTTAGGTTACACTTTAGGAAGGTTAGGTTGCATTTAAAATAGGTAAGGTTGCATTTCTATATGTTGCAGTTAGTAGAGAATGAGGTTCATTGAGGTTACATACGATTTTCTTGAATTTACACAAATAATATGAATATAACAAATATAAACTTCATGTTCCTTTCTCTTTCTCTCTCTCTTTCTTTTCTCTTTCCCTTTATCTCTCGTTGTTTCTCTATTCGACGCCATTTCTTTCTGCCTCTCTTTCTTATACTGTATTTTCAACTGTTTTCTTCTTTTATTTCCGTCTCTCTCACTCTTTATCTCCCTGTTCCTTTATATTTCTCCCTGTCCTTCACTTTTACTCCTTATATCTCTCAATATCTCACTTTCTCTTCTACTTTCTTCAATTTCATCTACTCTTTCTCTCTCTTCTCTCGCTTTCTTCCTCTACCTCTTTCCATATTCTTCTCCTTCTCCCTTTTTCTCCTCTTTCTTTCTCCTTACATTTCTCTCTCTCTCCCTCTCTTTCGCCCTGCCTTCTTCATCGTCATTCTTCACTTTTTTCTCAGTCTCCCTCTTTTTGTATCCATCTCCCTCTTCTTCCTCCACTTTTTCCCTTCTCCTCCCTCCTACCTAACCTTTCTCTCTCTCTCTCTCTCTTCATCTCACCCTGCATACCCACCCCCAGCACCGCATTACAGGGTATCATTATAATGCAATGCACTTGGCTGGGGCAACTCGGCAAATGACATTTTTGGAAGCCGTTGCCAATGCCGTTGCCGCTGCTGATGCCATAACTGTTGCCCCTGGCCAGTGGCAAGCAGCATGTAGCGTGCAGCACGCTGCCCCCTGTCCGCTGTCCGCTCCCTGCTGTCCGCTATGCGTTGTCGTCGCCAGCGCCAACGTCGCCATCGCCATCTCCATCGCCTTGGCCAATGTGGCCAAAAAGCAATTAGCAAAGTTTTCAACGGACAGACACTGAGGAAGGGAGAGGGGTAGTAACAGGGGAGGAGGAGGGTTGGGAAACGGTTGCAAGTCTACTGCCAGCAAAGGGAGAGGGGCAGGGAGACCCTCTGTATAGGGGGGAGGGGGTTTAATGCTTCGCGAATGGCAAGCGTAGCGGAGGCTGCCGTTGCCGGCCATCATCAATCTGCTGCACCAGTTACCCTGCTGCCTCCTGCCCCCTCGCTGCTTCCCTCTCTGCAACTGCACCTACGCTCCATACCCGTCATCCTCTCTCTCTCTCTCTCTCTCTCTCTCTCTCTCTCTATACCCTTCCCCCGTCCCCCTCTTCATCATCATTTCCAATTATTCATGGATAATCTAACCCGAAATGGGACGTTAATTACGGGCGCATGTCAGTCGCACTATGCGCCACACCCACGCCGCCCACATTTGCTGCTGGTCACACCTACCCCTGCACCTCCCTACCCCTGCTCTACCATGCTCTACCACTTCCTCGATGTGATTGCAACACATAAACTACTTATTTGCTTTTTGCCGAACTCAAAACAAAACGTTGCCTGACGGAGCCAACTAGCGGCGAGAGTTGCTCGAATTGTTGTAGGGAGAGTGAAAGAAAGAGAGAGAGAGAAAGAAAGATTAGGAGAGAAAGTAAGAGAGAGAGAGAGAAAAAGGAAAAAAGTTGACAGTGAAAGAGGAGAAACAGATAAACAGAGACATAAAGTAAAGAAAAAAGAAGAAATAAACTCTTATAGTTGCTAAGATTGGATTGCTTGATTGACTCTGCTAGTGATCCTGTTCAAGAATATATATTCCTTGTGGTGTCTGCCACGCGTACTTCTGCCTGTTACACACATTTACACAAAGTAAATATACCCTTTTTAGAGCATATTCAAGTATACAAAGTATAAACGTGATAGTAATTGATATAAATCCACGAAAAATTTCAATATATCGAATATTTGTGATGTTTTTCTTAAGAAATTTTAGCTAAAATTCAAAAATAGTACGTTTTGATAAGGGAAGTTACAAAGAATCTTTATTCATAACTTTAGTTGAACTATTTTTATAGGAACTAAGAGATATAGTTATCCAATACATATTAAAGTTAAACATTTTAGAAAGAACAGTAAATATCTTTAATTGAAATAGTTTCATTACAATGCAATGCAGTATTTTAATGAGCAACTTTAAATACTGCTGATTTTTCCTATTCAACTTATAACATATATGTATGTATGTATTCAATTTTGACACTTTTTTGCAAAAACATTTTCATCAGATGTGTTAAAATTAGTAGTCATATTATCTACTATATGGCAGCTATACTTCATGAAGCCTTAATTTAAGTTCTCAAGTTCAAAAGTTGTGTGACAACCCTCGCTATTTCGTACTGGGTGATTAATTGAGCTGCAAGTGCCGCAAAAATGCAATTCTCTGTTTCTGACAACGGACGACGTGTTTGTGTTGGGCACCCCCTAACTAATTATGGCTCTACCCGTCAGCTAAATGGAGAATCGATTGAAAAATTCCAGCCAGATTTAGCTATAATATTCCAAGAAACTTATTAAATTGGCACTAATTCTACATTCGATTGGGCTTTTGGTGTATTAGAGTAAATCTTCTAGACACATTTTCATTATTGGTGAAACCTTTAAAAGTAATGGGAATGAATTGGCTGAACCTCTTAAGGTTTATACTGAGCGAAAAGAGACAGAGAGAGAATGGTCGTTGGAAGGATTACATAAAATAGCCTAAGGTGCTCATCTTGATTACCAAGAAAGGTCCAATTATATTGGGTTGACCGAAAGGAAACCAGTGATAATATGATCGTGTATGGTTGATTGTGGTATGTTTAACTTCTCTCCAATCTCACGCTCAGTTACATGACGATCCGATTCGATTAAAGCCTTGATAACGTCATTATCAACTGCACTTGGCCGTCCTGAACGTGGCTTGTCTTTGAGTAAAAAATCTACCAAACGGAATTTGACAAACCAACTTTGAGACTGTGTTTCTTTTAAGGCTTTGTCACCAAACACATCACGTAACTTTTTAGCAGCCTCAGCTGCATTTTTCCTTTACGGAAATAATAAAGTAAAAGATGACGAAAATGCTCCTTTGTGGACTCCATATCAAAATTGCCGCCAAACAAACAAATATAAACAAAACGAGAGCAACAGTCGAGCGGCACGCGACAGTGGGATACCCTTCGATTTATGTTTCGGTGTAGTTTAATTTGTTTAATTCATACACATATTCATATGAACATACCTTCAAATTATTCTCGACAGATGGCGCTCGCCTGCCTTCCGTGTTAGCTGACACAAGCACTCAGAGTTATGCTCATACTTTCTTGAATAACTTCTGTGTTTATGGTTCGATCCAATTGCAATTTCGAGAATAAGTAGATATTACTATTAGCTTAGTATATGTTAAAGTTAAAAAGTTATATTTTTGTTACGAAACTTACAAATCGAGCTTAAAAACTTAATTAGTGATTTGCGGGGGGCGGTGGGCGTGGCATCCAACATTTGAAATAAACTTGATCTGCGCCGAGTATATAGGAACCAACATTCCAAATTTGGTGTCTCTAGCGTTTATAATAGCTGAGATCTGTGTGTTCATCTGGTCAGACGAACATCAGGACATCCGGACAGACAGACAGACATGGCTCAATCGACTCGGCTTGTGATCCTGAGCAAGAATATATATACTTGGTGGGGTCTGCCACGCCTCCTTCTGCCTGTTACATACATTTGCACAAAGTTAGTATACCCTTTGTTGACCATTTTCAATGGTTGAAGGGTATAAAAATGAGTATAAAGTGGCTTGGCAAACACAGTGTTGTTATGTCTTATTTATTTCTATTCTCTTATTTCTTCTTATATTTTTCCTTCTTATTTCTTTTCATACATGAAATTCTATTCTCTTATTTCTTCTTATATTATTCCTTCTTAATTCTTTTCATATATGAAACCAAATTTAAATAGTTTCAATTCACGCGCGCAATAACAGCCCTCGCAGAGTGACCAGCTCGGCTCGTGTGCTGCATAAAGTCTGGTCACCCTAAACACAGCACAGCTGATGGGGCTGTGTACGCAAACATTTCACGCGAACTGCATGTGCAGCGAAGGCAGCAACGTATTTGTCTAGAAACAGTGAGAAGAAGAGGGAGAAGAACAGAGAGAGACAGCGATAGCGAGAGAGCAAGAGAGAGATGTCAACAATTGTGCAGTACATTGTGGTGCGCGGCGATCTGCGCTCCGCCCTCAACTGGCCACTGGGCGCAGTGATCGCACAATGCTGCCACGCGACTGCGGCCGTGATGAGCCTTCATGCGGAGGATGAAGAGACGCAGACATATCTCAAGGATCTGGATAATATGCACAAGGTTGTGCTGGAGGCAAAGGACGAGGCAGCGCTGCTGAAGCTGGGCGAGAAGCTCAAGGAACATGAGATTCAACATAAGCTATGGATCGAACAGCCAGAGAATATACCCACCTGCCTGGCCCTTAAACCCTACACCAAGGACACCGTCCACAAGCACTTGAAGCACCTGAAGCTACTGAAGTAGAATCGAATCTGCGCGCGAATCTGAATTGCATTTCTTAGTCCAATAAAATAAGAACTTAAGAAAGACTCAAGTATGTGTCGATTATCTATATAGATGATACTATAATCTTATCTGGCGTACCATATATCGCAATCGATGATGCACTGTATGCATGATATAACTATATCAACTATATACTGGTACTTTACTGATATTTATATATTGCAGGCGTGACTAAGAGCCTTACAATAGGGGTACTCAATGTGTAGAGAGGTTCTTGGAGTTAGATAAGAAATTAAATTCTCATGCAGCTTATCTTGTATTTCCCACGAACTGCATTAAAACAACAGACTATCGCAGAGTACAATGCTGTATATAATAAGGGCGTGACTAAAGCCCCACAATGAAAGTACACCATGTCTAAGAGGTTCCTAAATTGAAAAAAAGTTTCTTGTATCTGTATTGTAGATTATCGCAGAGTGCAGTGCATTTTATAATAAAGGCCTGACTTAGGCCCCGAAAATGACCGTACACCATGTCTAAATAAGTTCTTAAACTGCAAAAAGCCTATTTTTGTGAAAAGAATTCAATTCTGTATGCTGTTTATCTTGAATTTCCTCCCAAGATTGATCAAAACAACAGACTATCTTAGATTACACTATGGTATATAATAAAGACGTGACCTAGGCCCCTACACTGACCGTACACCATCTCTAGAGAGTTTCCTAAAATGAAAAAAGCCCCTTTTTGCAATTCTGTATGCAGTCTATCTCGTATTTCCCCCCGAGATCAATTAAAACAACAGACTATCGCAGAATATAATGGTGTATATAAAAGAGGCGTGACTAAGGTCCCCACAATGACCGTACACCGTGTCTAAAGAGATTCCTAAAATGCAAGAAGCCTCTATTTGTAGGAAGAGTGCAATTCTGTATGAAGTTTATCTTGTATTTCCCCCTGAGATCAATTAAAACAACAGACTATCGCAGAGAATAATGTAGTAAGGCCCCCGACTAAGACCGTACACCATGTCTTAAGAGATTCCTAAAATGAAGAAAGCCTCTGTTTGTGCAAAGAATTCAATTCTGTATTAAGTTTATTTTGTATTTCCCCCCGAACTACATTAAAACAACAGACTATCGCAGAATATAATGGTATATATAAAAGAGGCGTGACTAAGGTCCCCACACCATGTCTAAAGATGTACTTAAAATGAAAGAAACCATATATTGGTTGAAAGAAACAAATTCTACATGCAATTTATGTTGTATTTCCATTAAAACAACAGACTATCGTAGAGTATAATGTAGTATATAAGAAGGACGTAAGTAAGGTCCCCACACCATGTCTAAATAAGTTCCTTAACTGCAAGAAGCCTTTATTTGTAGAAACAAACAAATTTTATATGAACTTTAACTTGTATTTCCCAGCGTGCTTTATTAAAACAACCGACTATTGCAGTGTACTATCGTTTAATACAGCATTTCGGTCAAAATTCATCGTATATTTTTTATTTCTATGTATATATCGTATATTAGAAACTAATTTAGCTTTTCAACTTGAAATCTTATTAGTAAATTTAACATATACATATATCATTCATATTCTTCAGAGCTCGTCTTGTTCTACTAGAAACAAATTGGCATAAACACTGCGATAGATCGCAAAACAAAGTACAATCTGTTACAACCCGGTTTACAATTTAGCCAGAAAACTTTTTAACTTATACTAAAAATTGATTAAAAATATATAAAGGACTTCTTACGATAGTACAAGCGATATGTTTACAACATTAGATGGGCTTAGAGAATAATAGATAAACCTTTTTTTGTCGGATCCATCGACTTATAATACATATTTCTGTATGTACCATATTTAGTTCATCGTTATCGTTAATTGTAAATCGTAAATCGTTAATAAGTTTATGCAATTCTTTGCTATGGTTAGGTTTCCATACATAGGCTAGTCATAGACATTCATACATATATATAGGTATATTGGTATTACATTTATCTGTGTATTGGTGTGGGTGTGTTCAGCCGTAAGAGTTACAAATTTACAGTTAGTTGGAACTCCGAAACGACGCAGTAGAAAATAGATAACAACAATAATTAATAAGCAAAAAAAAAAATCAATCAAAACTTATAAAAGAAATTTGTTTTTGAACTTAATAAGGCGCCTAAAGTTGGATAAATCATGCATATATATAGAATAGATAGTATATATATATATAAAGCGTTAAACTTGTTGTATAACGAAAGGGGTGTGTGTGTTAAGAGGGAGATATAATATACTGCTAGGTCTAGTCAAGACGAAATACAAATAATATATGTAATGTATAATGATGATATTATTGTAGGTATATATATGTATATGGTATATAGCCGATTCTACTGTGACTGCATCGTAGCGGATTCCCCTTCGTCTGCCTAGCAGCCCCTTGGGTTTGTATGAGTTTTGTGAGTGCGGGGGGGAGGGGGGAGGGTTTAAAATATGACTTAACTTAATTATTAGTCAGTTTGCGCCTTATCAATTGCTCGAATTGGCTTCGATATAGAATCTTTGGGTTCTCATCGCAGGCCTGCTCATCCACCTGTAGCGTGTTCGTCCACTTCCAGAGCAGACGACGCGAATAGCAATGTCGAAATGATGAGAAGACCTCATTGAATTTCCTTGGATCGATTTGATCCTTAAAGAGCGATTCCTTTGTTATTGGATTATAGTAATAGATCTGTTGGCGGGAACGCGAGAAGGCCGTAACGAAGTTCATGGTGAGCTCACAGAATATAATAATGCCGCCGGGTACAAAGAACTTCTGATCGTCCAGCACATAACCGTATCTCTGTGAATTATCCTTGAGCACATACGGACGCATCTCGTTGAAGAAACGACTCATATCCTGTAGTCGAAAGATGGGACGGCTGCGTATGGCGCATGTGTTGTCCTTCTTGAACGGTTTACTCAGACTTGCCGCATACTTGGCGCACATGCTCACCCGCTCCAGGAACGGACGTCGACGTATGTCCAGACCACCCAGACATATGGCATCCATAATATGCAATGCTGAGACACACTGCGATGTGCGTCCCTCGCCACTGAACTCGAACATGATCTCGCCAAAGAATATCGAACGTGGCTGTACATTGAAATTCGTTTCGACCATTTCCCACTTGCGATGCTCCGTGTAGCGCAGCAGATTACCCCGGGAACGGCAGAGGAACAGTGTGCATCCATTGATGTTTGTCTCGCCACGTCCGATGGGCATAAAGTGCCAATCATTCACATTCAATATGGTATTATTCAATGTCACTATGCCACTCAACTCCGTTGCCGGCGCATTCAACCACTTGCGATCCTTGGCCCAATCCCGCAGTAATTCCTCAAGCAAACGCTCTGTGGGCTTCACCTCCGGCGCCTGACGCAACTTATCGGGCAACTCCCAGATCTTTAAACACTCCTGACGCACCTCCGACTGTCGCGCCTCCTTGAGCTCAAGATTCTGCGCGAAGGCGGCAATCTTGCGCAAGCCGACAATCTGTTTTTTACCAATTATATTGTTCGATTCAATGATGTACTGCATGAAGTGCTCATCCTGATGCATCTCATCCCGATTGAATAGCTCCAGCACATCCATAGCTTGCTGATCCCCAGCATTACAGCTGCTACTACCTTCCTGATGCTGCTGTGACTCCTCCTGGTTTAGTATGCGATTCACAGTGCACATGTACTCAATGATTGCCTCCGTGTCGGGCAACTTGTACTTGCACACAATGTATCGCTCCGAATTGGCGGGCCGACTGCTGTTTGGCTTTATGATGGCGATCTGTTGAAAGCACTTGTACATCAGGTAGACCAGACCGACACTGAATGGTGTGAACAGATCGAAGAGCTTGCACACGAAGCTACCGTCGACGCGCAGAATCTTGAGCGCTGTGACAAACTGGCACAAGTAAAGCTGCTTCGATAGTATCTCCTGTATGTTCTCCTGCCCCTCCACAGAGAAGCCACCATCGGCCATGGCAAAGTGTACACCTTCGGGCACATGTTTGCGTATGTAATCGTTGAGCGAATCCTGATTGCCCTCATCAAAGATGTTGCCATCATCCTTGTCGCCATAGAAGGCATCAAATGATTCTGGCGAGGCGGCAAAGAATTTGTCCAGCTTGAAATCATTGGCACCGCGCAACGTGAAGCCAAATCCCTTGGCCTGCCACGACTTGCGATATAGCACATACTCGGAGAAGCCGCCGGGACCTGCAGTCGTCCAATTGGACACAGTTGAAGATTAGTAACGAGCATGTGTGTACATGCTTGGGATACCGATACAGATACGCATACGGATACTGGCACTGGAATGGAACGTCACTTACCTGCACACATGTCCGCAAAGTAGAGCAGCTCATCGGTGGCCAGCAGTGAGTTCCCTTGGGCATCGCGTGGTTCGGTAAACATCTTATCGCACATGGCATCAATGTTGGCCATCTTGACGGCGGCACGATTCAAGAATATCGAACTGCGTATAGTCTCGAAGGGATTGCAACGGGATCGAGCGCGTCGCTTCTCCGTATCGTTGAGGTCATCGAATACGGACTTGGCGTTCAGTATATGATGCAAGATCTCGGGATCGCAATACTGTGTCTCATCGTCCAGCGTGAGTTTGCGTTCCCCGGTTAGCATGTGGGTGAGCAACTGATCCAGTGTGTAGGCGCCGCAATTGTCACCGATTTGATTTAGCCAAACCACAGGCTCGTGCAGTTCCAGATCCTCACAGTTGGGATCCCATTTGCCCGCTGACCAATGGACTGTATCCAATTTTAAACCGAAACCACGACGACCATCCTGCTGCACGGCAATCACTGGCTCCAAACGACCTTGATTGCTCTTACCCAGACCTTTGTCGTCCTCGTAACCCATTTTCTTCATCATTCCCATGGCTTTGTTTGAATAGCAATAACTATTTAACCAATCCCGTTTGATCTTCTTCGGCGTCGGCTCGAAGTTCTCATCATCTGAAGGTTCCTCCATGTTGTTATTATTGCTGTTGTTGTTGTTGCTAGCCAGATTTGTTGTTGTTGTTTCGTTTGATTCAATTAAATTGTTTATATTTTGGACTGGCTGCAGCTGCTTCTTCTTCTTTGGCTTCTTCCCCTTTTCCTTAACACACTCCTTTTTACCCCCCGCACTCTTCTCCTTCTCCTTCTTGTGCTGCTTGCGCTTCTCCTTTTTCTCCTTTTTTATCTTCTCCTTCTTGCGCTTATTTTGCTTCTTGCGCTTCTTTTCCTTCAGCTGCTGTTGCTGTTGCTGGTGATGGGCCTTTAGCTTAGCGCTCGCCGTGCCGATTGTTGTGCACGATACAGTTTGAATAGCGTGTTTCATTTGAATGCTAGTCTGCAATGAAATAAATTAGTTTTCTTTGATTTCCACTAATTTCATGTAATTAAAGAAAAAAAAAAATTAATTTTTTATTTTGTACCACAAAGCTTGCTGGAATGTAGAATTAATAATAGCTTTTCAAAAATTTGAAAGATAAGTCAATGCCAATCATCGATTACGCAGTTTGAAATTTCAAATACTCATTTTACATTCTATGTGAATGGCGCAGTCTTATCGATAAATGCGTGTACTATTTGAAATAAGCAAATTATTTTGTGATTGTAATTAAATTTTTAATGCGGACAAAAATACACTTAGAAATAGAAAAAAAATTGATTAAATGTCTTTGTGTAATTCACATCTTCTCATAAGTTTCGGTATAAGGGCAAGTGAGGCAGGAGTGCGTGTAGGTGTCCTCCTCCTCGTTGTATGTTTCCGGGCCGAACTCATGCTCGTGTACGGCGCTGGTTTTCTTGGTGTAGATACTGCTGCGGACCTCCATGCGCAACTGCTTCATCTGTTTATTGAATTTGCGTGCCTTGCCCACCTCGCGTTTATCCTCGCGCAACTCGTGCTGCCGTGTCAGCTCCTCCTCGCTGCCCCACACCTCCATGGCGCGCTTGAGCACCTGCAGATGCAAATATAGCTTCATTTCGCCCCAGCGCACATTGTGCGGATTCTTGCGGCTAATGTAGCGCAGCTTCGGCTCACGCTTATCGAAGTCACAATCCTTGAGCAAGTACTCCGCCTTCGCCTCCGTGCGTGTGATCAGTGCATGACGTTCCTCAGTATCGCGACACTTGTCGCACACAGAATGCCCGAAATTGTTGAATAAATACGAATCGGCATATTGATCACCGCACTCCACGCACTCCTCGTACACCACCGGTATGGCGATGACATCGTCTATAATGGGCGCTTCGGTGGCCTCTTTCTGTGCCGCCGCCTGTTCCGCTGTGGGCAGCACCGGCTGCTCCAATAGAAAACCGCCACCGCTGTCGATGTATTTGGTGCCCTGCACTTTAATCACCGCGTTGCCCTGGCCACCGTCGGGACGCTCCTCGGTGGCACCGTTGAAACTGCAACAAATTGATTAGTTTCATTGTTATTTCATACTTTGTTTTCATACAAACTTTGTATTGTTCTTGCAGGGATGTGCGACCAGTTTGGCCTCCCGTAATTTTTGTGCCTTCGCCTGATTGCGCTCAATACGCGCTTTTTGTGCATTTGTTAGTTTCGAGCTGCTTGCAGTTGTTGTTGTTTCAACTGGTTCCGTTGTTGTTGCATCAGACATTTTGTTTAAACTTTTAGCGCAATTTCATTTCGTATTTTTGTGCAAATTCAATATTTCCTCTTCTTACACTTTGCCAGTCACCTTGGTGCCATTCGATGCACATACAAGCTATCGATAGACAATTGATTATTAAACAATTTGAATGTACAACAAGATTACTGACAATAAAATATATGATACTGATGTAATAATATTATATAATATATATTTAAATAACATAATGTATTTGATTCTATTTCTAACGTATATCGATATATCGCTGATTGTCGTGCGTGCATCGATCATTGCTACCTGTCTTAGCGATACTTAGTTGCCAGCTGCAATGCCGATATATTTGCTCACGTTGTCGCCGCTACAATAACATGTTAAAAAAACATTACAAATTGCTGCTAAAATGTGCACTTGCCGTTCCAATAATATTTCTACTGGACCTCTGCGGCCTGATGACGCACCTCTATGAGTTGGACTATGAGACACACTACCGTTACCCGCTGCACAACGAGACTCGGCCCCAGCAGCTGGAGAACTACAGGTTTCTAAAAATGCCCGGATTTACCGCCGAGCAAGACAAATCCAATCCGCCCCGCCTAACAATACTGATAAAGAGTGCGATCGGGAATCTACAGCGTCGCCAGGCCATACGTAAGACATGGGGCTACGAGTCACGATTCTCGGACGTCCACATCCGGCGTGCCTTTCTGCTGGGTGTGTCCAACGAAAACGGCAACGACGCAGTCGATGCAGAGGCTCAGCAGCATAGCGACATAATACGGGCTAACTTCATGGACACCTACTTTAATAACACAATCAAGACCATGATGGGGCTGCGCTGGGCCCACGAGCATTACAACAACAGTGACTTTTATATGTTCGTCGACGACGATTATTATGTGTCAGTCAAGAATGTGCTGCGCTTTCTTGGTCGAGGTAGGCAGACACATCATCAGAGTGATCTCTTCGCGGGATATGTGTTCCAGACAGCGCCACTGCGTCACAAGTTTAGCAAATGGTATGTCTCGCTGGCGGAGTATCCGTTTGACAAGTGGCCACCGTATGTGACGGCCGGCGCGTTCATTTTGTCCCGCGATGCGCTGCGCAAGATGTACAATGTGGGACGGAGTCTGCCACTGTTCCGGTTCGATGACATCTATCTGGGAATTGTGGCGCTCAAGGCGCACATACCTGTCCACCACTGTGATGGATTTCTCTTTCACAGGCCCGCCTATTATGGACCTGATAGCTACAGCGATGTAATTGCATCGCATGGATTCAATGATCCCGTCGAAATGGAGCGCATCTGGAATGAGTGTCGATCGGCGAATTATGCGTAGCACACACTCACACAGATACCTTGAACTGCAATTTTAGTATGTAAAAGCATTATTAGTGACAATTGTAAATACATACAAATTAAAGTTATTTCAATTGTAATTTAAATTTTAACGGGTTGCGGAAGGGCGGCAACATTCACTGTGAATGGCAACATGCACTGTGTATCGATAGTGTGGTTAACGTAGTCGAGCGCAGTTCGCTCGATTAAACCATTTCCAATTGGACTATCGATAACCGCTTTTGATTGGTTCGCAACGACTTGAACATGAATTTGTACGCCTTCTTCTTTTGGATTTGAACAATTGTCGCGCAGTATTAAATTGTGTGTCGTTCTGTTTGCTTGTAGGCTTTCGCGATAAAACAAACACTAATTTTGATTACAAAAGTGTCAAATTTGCCAAGTGCTTATACATAGTAGATATATATACACATACCTCGTATATATATATACATATATCATCCACCCAACCAGATTAGCCAACTCAACCCACCCGCATTACTTTTTTTCTAAAGTGCGCAATCCATTTGCGGTTAATTCCCCTCCCAAGTTTAAAAACAGAAGAAAAAAAAACTCCGCACAAATTTAAGGTGAGTTTTCAGTTCATTTCTTTTCCCCCACATCCCACTTCCCCCCTTTCGCATTTCAATTTTGCAGCTTTTGCACCGGCAATTAATACGTTTTTGCTTCGCTTCTTTTCAATGTTGCAGAAAGTAGGCAAGAAGAGAAAAAAATTGAAAAAAAAAATAACTGAAAGAAAACAGAAAAAATTCAAAGCGCTGCTGCTGCAAAGTCATCACCAACTGGTTTTTGTTTGCGCCGCTGTTCTTCGCTGCTGCTGCTTACTCTGCCGCGGCCTCTGCTGCTGCCACAGCCAACGTTGTTGTTGTTGTTGCTGGTGTATTCTTCGTGTATCTCCTTCCCCCTGTTCATTGCAAAAGCTCTTCTTGAATTTGTTATAAATTATTTATTGTTGGCCTCGTCGCTGTAACTCCGTTAGGTTTTTCTCTTCTTCCTCCTCCTTCTCTTCTTCTTTCTCTGCCTCCCTTTTATTTGGGCAGCTGCTGATGGTTAAGCTTCTTTGTTGTTTTGTTGTTGTTGTATGCGAGAGGAGAGAGCTTTGCCGGCCGGCTTTTTTCGCTTTATTTTTCGGCGTCTGCTTGTATCTGTGTGTGTGTGTGTGCTGTTGCTTGGGCGGGGCGCTGCTTAATATCCTCCCCACAGTCTGTGGTACTCACACACACACGGCCACAAACACATGTATATGCATGTTGAAATGCAGACGGCACACACAAATACACACATTCCCGTATATGTGTGTGTATGTGTATTTGCAGCTGTGCATTTTGAGCTGCAATCGCTGTTTAATATGCTATTGCATCTGTGTGTGTGTATGTATGAGGGCGTGGCGCATGCAGCAAAGTCAAGGGACTGTTATCGATAATACCCAATTGGAATTTAATTTATCGCCTTTTAAAATTAAGTAACCAGACGCGACACACTCATACAGACATACATACATATACGTACTTATTTACTTGCGCATGAGTGTGTGTGTGTGCGGATGACTAAACGGCGCTGCTGCTGCGCTTTGCGCTGTGTTTAAAATTCAGTTTGTGTCGCCGCCGCACACACACATGATATTTATGTACCAGACGTGCATTGCATGTGTGTGTGTGGTGGGTTTAACAGGAGCCCTGGTGAGGGTGGAAACGGACGTGTCTGTCATTCGCCTTCCTTCTTTTGTTCTCTCCGCTTCGTTTTCGACTTTCGCTGTCTGCCTGCCTCTGCCCAGCCTAAATTAACGCCCCCGCCTTATGCATTGCACTGTCGACGGCGACGTCAACTTCGCTGCCAGGCCACGCTTCAGTGCCGCCGGCGTCGCCATTGCCGTCGCTTTCAAATGTCAAAATTGGCTAACGGCGAATTTGCGGCGCCGCCGAAATGACCCCCTCCCCACACCCCACACTCCCTCTCAATACAAACAAGATAAAATTAACAAAACAAAAGACACAAAGCGAAAAAGAGACACAAAACGAAAAGAGCAAAGCGAAGTTGGAGTGCCGACGGCGCTGTGTATTTGTGTGAGTGTGTGTGTGTGTGTGAAGGAAAGCTCAAAGTGAAAGAAGAGAGCAGCAGCTGGCGACGGCATGTAAAGTGTGGGCTGAGACAAAAGGCGAAAGAAGAAAAAAATGAATAAAATGAATCATCGCGTTATTTCGTTCGAAGTTGGAAGTTGATTCATGGCAAACAAGGCGAGAGAGAACATGCAAACTACTCCAAAGTCAGGTCACCCCCCCCTGCCACTAACACAAAGCAACACAATTCGCCGTATAAGTACATACACACACATACATTGGCTCGCATGACTGTGTGCCTGTGTGTGTGTGTGTATATTCGCCTTTGTCTGATTCGAAAAGGAGCGATTGCAACGTGAGCGCGACTCAATAAAATCATCGCACTATCGAGCACGACGACAGCGCAACTGCAACGCGGCGACGATCGGCGACAGCGCAGCAGAAGCAGTGGCAGCGCAGCGTTTAGGCGCGCCTTAATGGCCTTATATGGCCATTAAAATACATGCGAAGCGGCGTTTAAAGCGTAGATTTATTTCTTATTTGATTTGTTTTTCGTTTCGTATCTTTTTTTGGCGCGGTTGCCGCCCTTGTAACGCTTTTTTCGCCAAAACTGGCAACTCTTGCATACATATATGCACACATGATGCATCGATGTATGTTCGTGTGTGTGTTATCGATATATTAATGAGGGGTTGAATTCGCAAAGGAGTCACCAGAGCTTCTGCTATCGAAATACTTTGAATTTATTGTTTAGTTAAACTTAACTAGGTACACACATGTATGTATGTGTGTGTGTTTGCACACATGTTCGATTAGCTGGAACTAAAATATGAGCACGAACACGAACAATGGTTTGCTTTGGTTAATTTGCAACTAAAAATAAACGTGATAAAATGCAGTTTATAGCCGGGGGCACAAATACAACATCACGTCAGCAGCTACGGCTATGGTTGATAACGGTACACTCAACACACACACACTCGGCTCGCCTCCAGTCAGTTGTCCAATTGGAATTTAATCTGCTTCGGCGCAGCTGCTGCGCTAGGTTCGCTGAACTTGTCCCACTCTCTCGCTCGCTCGCGCTCTGTTGCTGTGACTCTCTTTCGCTCTCTCTCTGTATAACTCTGCTAATATTTTCTGCTGGTACACACACATTGCTACTGTGCGTATGTGCGTGTGTCCTTGCGCTGACTCACATGACTCATGCAATCGATACTCACACGCTCACACTCATCCCATACAAACACACACACACATACATACAGAGTTCGAGTGACAAAGTTTTTTCTTAATCAGTATTAATAATCAGCATGGGAAATCGTAAGAAATAAAGACAAAACGGTAAACAACGCAAAATTTTTCTCAACACACACGCACATAAATATGCATAATGTGGGTGCGTGAGTGAGTGTGTGTGTGGGTGCGTGAGTATGTTGAGCAAGCTGCTTTGCGTTATCGATGCACATTTCCGCTTTATCGAGTACAGCTCAACGGCCGTTATCGCCCGCAGTCCGCTATCGATACCCGGGCTTTTGTTATTGGGCGATTGCGTTGTGATTGGCAAATGTAACGGAAAAATACATGACATACGCATTTTATTTTTGTTTACTTTTGAAGTAGATTTAATCTCTTGTTCCCTCGCTCTCTCTGTTTCTTGCAGATGGCAGCCCCAGCAGCACCAGCACCAGCACTCAAGGATCTGCCCAAGGTGGCCGAGAATCTGAAGAGCCAATTGGAGGGCTTCAATACGGAGAAACTGAAGAATGCTGCCACTCAAGAGAAGATCATTTTGCCCACCGCTGAAGGTGCGTAACGTATAGAATAGTTCAGTGTTGTGCAATAATAATTGACATTCACCTCTCCACTCCCCCTCCCTCTGTCTGTAAATTGCTCTCCTTTTCTAATATAGATGTGGCCACTGAGAAGACTCAAAAGTCCATTTTCGAGGGCATCACCGCATTCGATCAGAACAATTTGAAGCACACTGAGACCAATGAGAAGAATCCGTTGCCCGATAAGGAAGGTGCGCAACTAGCTGCCATTTAAGGCTATAAAGAACAACAATTTAATCTCTCTCTCTCTCTATATCTATCTCTGTCTGTCTCTCGTTGCAGCTATTGAGCAGGAGAAGGAGAAGAATCAATTCATAGCCGGCATTGAGAACTTCGATGCGAAAAAATTGAAGCACACTGAGACCAACGAGAAGAACGTGCTGCCAACTAAGGAGGTCATTGAGGCCGAGAAGAAGGCCTAAGTGAATGGAGGCACAGCAGTTGAAGATGTAGATGAAGAGCAGGAGGATGAGCAGGAGAAGGAGAAGAAGGAGGAACAGGAACAGAAGTAGCAGATAAATTGTATTTAAAGCTAAAGACAACTTGTTGTCGCTTTCCACTTCCCCCCTCTCTCTCTGTCTCTCTCAGCCTCTCTTTTTTTCTATGTCTCTTACACTTTCTCAGTCTCGCCATCTCTATTTTACACACTCACACGAACAGATACACACACACACACACATTCACGCAGTCTTCTATTTTATGATAAATTTTTTTTACATCTTTTTTTTTATTATTGTTTTTTCTCTTTTATTGTTGTTTGTTTTCTTTTATTAGCAACAGCAGCAACTACAACAACAACAATTTGAGCAACTCTGCGTCATTTTTCTCCATAAAAAATTGTTGTTGTCTCTGTCATTTGTTGTTGTTGTTGCTATTGCGCACTTCCAAGTCTTTGCAATATATAAAGCTCATTCCTACTATAATAAAAAGAGAATAAAACCACAAAACTTTCATCTTTAATCTTCAACAAGACAAAGCAATACAACAACACACACACACACACACACACACACATTAAGTCTATTTACTTTTTAAATGTTCTCTGTACTTTTTAAAAGACAAAACGAAATTTAAATTAACTATGTATGCATGATAAATTCGAGATAAACGAGAAGTAAAAAAAACAACATGAATAAGAACAACAACAACACCACAAAGCAAACTTAAGAGAGAAAAGAAAAGCAACAAAAAATAATGAAAACATAAAGCAAACAAAAAAAGAATATGTGTAATTTTTTAATGAACTTTTTTTTATATACTTTATATATGATATATTTATACTGGGAAAAACTAAAATAATAAAACATAAATGTAACATTTTATAACAAAAAAAACAAGAGTGGAAAATCTTTTTGGTGGGAGAAGGAATTAATAAAATACGAAATATTTGTAGAACTTCTTCTTTGTTGGCATCTTGAGCTTGAAGAGAAGAATATATGTATCTAGTTATGGATTGTAATTATCTTATAGATATATTTGTTGGCATGGAAAGACGGATGAATAGACAGAGAGACCTATATATGTAGATAGATAGAGCAAGTTGGGGTAGATATATTAGATAAAGAGAGAGATATAGATACATAAGTGAGAGATTTAGATAGATAAATGTAAATGCAATACATGATAGATACCGACATAGAGACATAGAGAGAGATATAGATCTATATTTTAGAGATATAGATATGTCGGATATACAAAGATTGATAGATTTGGATATGATAGATATATTTATGATAAATTGTTACAGATATGATAGATATACACATAACATACATACATATAGATGGATATATTGACAAATAAATAGATGGAGATATCTGTAGTTAGCTGAGTAGATATAGTATATCATATCATACATAAAGATAGATATGATATACTATATATACTTAAAGATATATATGATATACACTATCTATATCTACATATCTATACATCTATGAATAGATATGATTTACAATATCTGCTCAGCTGACTACCGATATCCCCATATATAATATATAGATAGATAGAGAGACACGCAGTCAGATAGAACAGTTCGAAAAATGGCGACATATAGAAGAAGGAGGTCAAATATGGAAATGTAATTTTGTATTCCAAAAGAGAGACTCATGACAGATAATGCTGCGAAGAAATCAAGTAGATACTTCAACACGTAAACAAGTTATAAGCAAATTAATTTTAGCTTCTTTAATGTACTGCTATTTTAATGAACAGCCGGAAAATGGCAACAAAATAATAGAAGAAGATAAAATATGAAAAATATAATATTGTATACTAAAAAGGGACGCGGTAAAAAAATCAAGTAGATAACTCAAGGCATAAAGAAACTAAGTACAAAACAATTTTAGCTTGTTTTTTTTTTCCCTTCTTCCCTTCAAGTTGACATACGTTGCTGGCTGAACCAATGTCACTCGCAGCTGCCTCATGACATCTGTCAGCGGGTTCAATCTTTTCCCAAGCCAAACGTCAGTTTGTATTGTGCAGGAATTCAGCAAGAAAAAAGCTAATTCTCGCCAATGGATGCACTACAGCTGGAATACAGCAAACAGCGGACTGAACAGTTGCGCGAGAAGTACAAGGATTACTTGAACGGTGGCGCCATTGCCGTGGCCATAACAGCAGATGCCAGAGCAGGCAGTTGCAGTGCAGCCTTCGTTGCCAGTCGCGGTGCCTACTGTGCGGCCTTTGGTGGCGCTGCTACCTCTGGCTATGTCTACACTAACGATGATGGCCTGATGCCGCCGCCAGCAGGGCAGGCAACATTAGAAGCTGACTCGCTGCCATGTTTTTCCGCTGTCGGCAAGCTAGATCGCGGCGCTGAGCTGTTGCGCCGACTGGACGCAGCACTGGGCAAGCCACGACGTGCAGTTGGTTTTTACGAGACGCGCATCATGCTGTCGGTGAACGAGAGATGCCGTTGCGAGAACATAATGCAGGGTGTTGATCCCTTTCGACGGGTAGCGCCAACACCTTTGTTCATCTCTGAGCAGACGGAGCGGGAAGTGGAGCTGAAGCTGATCAAGTTGCGGCATCTCTTGCCATTCAAACCGATATCGCCACCACCGCCATCACCACCAGCGATTAGGAGAATGCAGAGGTTGGCGCTAGAGTCAGCTGAAGCGGCTAAGATGCTGGAGGGGGTAGCTCCAGTCGTACCTGCCTTAGCGACCAACGGGGAGTGTCCACTACGTTCTCCGCTTGGCCTGCGCGGGTTGGCTAAGGCACAAAAGGTACCCAAGGCACCTCCTATACCTGGTGAACCCAAAGCACCTTCTACACCCGGGTTAGCTAAGACACCCTCTGTGGCCAGGCTACCTAAGGCAGCTGCTCAACCAAGGGTACCAAGGGTACCAAGGGTACCAAGAGTACCAAGGGTACCAAGGGTACCAAAGGTACCCAAGCCACCCAAGGCACCCAAGCCACCCAAACCACCCAAACCACCCAAACCACCCAAGCCACCCAAACCACCCAAGCCACCCAAGGTACCCAAGCCACCGAAGCCACCCAAGCCACCGAAGCCACCCAAGCCACCCAAGCCACCGAAACCACCCAAGGTACCCAAGCCACCGAAGCCACCCAAGCCACCGAAGCCACCGAAGCCACCGAAGCCACCCAAGCTGCCTAAGCCACCGAAGCCACCCAAGCCACCAAAGCCACCAAAGCCACCAAAGCCACCAAAGCCACCCAAGGTACCCAAGGCACCCAGGGTACCCAGGGTACCCAAGGCACCAAGGGTACCCAGGGTACCCAAGGCACCCAGGGTACCCAAGGCACCAAGGGTACCCAGGGTACCCAAGGCACCCAGGGTACCCAAGGCACCCAGGGTACCCAGGGTACCCAAGGCACCCAGGGTACCAAAGGTACCAAAGGTACCGAGGAAGCCGCGCAGTACGGCAGCTCAGCTAGCAGCGGCGGCACGCGCGGAGGCAGTGGCAGCGCATGCGTTGGAAAATCCACTAACTCCGAATGCAAATGCGATTCCGAATTGGATGCAAATGATGCAGCAGACAGTGCAGGCACTACCAACTCCGAATATGGCACCGCAGACGCCTCACAGGTATGCAACTTTGACTCCGAATCCGATGGGCACTCCGAATTTGTTGCCAATCACAATGAAGCAACAGCAACTGCCGCAAAGTCCGAAATCGCAGATGCTGGAGACTCCGAATGCCACTACGAATGCTATTCCGAAACCTGTCACTCAAAGGGGCCGCAAGGCAAAGCAACTGCCACAAACTCCGATATATCAGCCTCCACAAACTCCGAATGCCACTCCGAAAACACCGCAGCGAGCAGCAGGCGACAATTGGTTGCAACAAGACGCGGCAGCAACTCCGAATTTGTTTGCAATTCAAACACTTTGTTCTTCAGTGCGACAACAGCAGACTCCGAATCCAACTCCGAATCTGTCGTTATGCCAGTTACGACGTGCTTCAGTTTGTCAACAGACTTCTACTCCGAATCCGTTGCCAGCCCCGGCTAGGCGTGCCTCATGCTACCAACCAACTCCGAATCCGATTCCGAATCAGTGTACAGCTGCGGCACGACAACAACAGCTACCACAGACTCCGAAAGCGATTCGGAGTTCGAAAGCAGCTTCGACTCGGAAAATAGAGCCGACTCCGAAAGCTGTACAACAGCAACAGGAGCCTGCACCAACTCCACAGACGCCTCTACCGACTCCGAATTCATGGCAGTCACGTCGTTTGTCAGTTTGCCAATCAACCTGGACTCCGAATCCGCCTGCAGTCCCGGCCCCAACAAGACGTGCTTCATGCTACCAACAGACACCGACTCCGAATCAGTATTCGCCACGTCGTGCATCAGTTTCACAACAAACTCCGAAAGCAGCTTCGACTCCGAAAATAGAGCCGACTCCGAAAGCTGTACAACAGCAACAGGAGCCTGCACCAACTCCACAGACGCCTCTACCGACTCCGAATTCATGGCAGTCACGTCGTTTGTCAGTTTGCCAATCAACCTGGACTCCGAATCCGCCTGCAGTCCCGGCCCCAACAAGACGTGCTTCATGCTACCAACAGACACCGACTCCGAATCAGTATTTGCCACGTCGTGCATCAGTTTCACAACGAACTCCGAAAGCAGCTTCGACTCCGAAAATAGCGCCGACTCCGAAAGCTGTACAACAGCAACAGGAGCCTCCACCAACTCCACAGACGCCTCTACCGACTCCGAATTCATGGCAGTCACGTCGTTCGTCAGTTTGCCAATCAACCTGGACTCCGAATCCGCCTGCAGTCCCGGGCCCAACAAGACGTGCTTCATGCTACCAACAGACACCGACTCCGAATCAGTATTCGCCACGTCGTGCATCAGTTTCCCAACAAATTCCGAAAGCAGCTGCGACTCCGAAAACGGAGCAAAGCAATTGGCTGCAAAAGTTTGTGATTCCGAAAGCGACACAAGTGAAACAGGCGCCTGCAGAAGCGGCACAGACACCGCTGCGTTCTCCGAATCAGTTCTTGACTCCGACAAGGCGTGCTTCAATTTCGCAACCCGCCTGGACTCCCAATTTGCCACCAAATCGCCAACAGCAGTTCCCATCAACTCCGAAAGCTGCACAAGTGCAGCAGGCGCCGACTCCGAAAATGAACTCAGCCCAGGCACGGCGTTCTTCAGTTTGCCGAGAGGTCTGGACTCCGAGTCCGTATACAGTGCCCCTACCACGACGTGCTTCAGTTTCCCAACAGCTCCTAGCACAAACTCCGAAAGCAGCTGCAACTCCGAAAACTGTGCAAGTGCAGCAGCCGCCTCCTTCACAGATGCCAACTCCGAATCCGCCGTCATACCATGTACGGCGTGCTTCAATTTGCCAACCGACTCCGAAACCGCCGGCAGCAGTGCCAAGACGCGCTTCAACTTGCCAGACTCCGAAAGAGCGGGGGGAAGGCGATTGGCTGCATAAGTTGCTGCAAAACACTCCGAATGCCGGACAAGTGCAGCAAGCACAGACTCCGAATTATGGCACTGGGGATTGGCAGCAAAATTTGATGTATAAACCGACTCCGAATCAAGCACAGGCACAGTTGCAGGCAACTCCGAATCGTCAAACGTTGAGTGAAATGGCCACTCCGAAAACAGTAAGCACTCCGAATTTCAACTGGCTGCCACAGTCCATTCATGGTGGCAAGGAAAATACTCCGAATTCGATTCCGAATTTGACACCGTATTCTACTCCGAAAGTGACACCGTATTTGCCTCCGACTCTGACTCCGAAAAACGCCAAACCCTCAGACTCAACTACTCCGAATGCCCAGCTCAAGGCACAAGCGCTGCGCGCCGAAGCTGCGCTCCGCACCCCCCGCGATGCTGCGCTGCCCGTGCAACGCAAGGCCGCAAATTGGCAGATGTCCATGAAGCCGCCAGCTGCGAACAGCACTCCGAATGCCAATATGCTGCAACGACAGCAGCAGCAAGCGACTGCCTCACTGCCAGTGACTCCGAATTGGTTGCTGCAACTGCAGCAGCATCACCAACGGCAGCAGCAACAGCAACAATTGCTGTTGTCACAGACTCCGAATATTGTGCCAGCCCTGCCCAGCGCACGCCCCATGCAGTCGCAGTTCGTGCCACAGCTGCCACAGCTGCCACAGGCAATGCTCGTGCCACACATGCCTGCCTTGATGCAGCAGCAGCAGCAGCAGCAGCAGCAGCAGCAACAACAACAACAACAACAGTCGCTACTCACGCCAAGCAACTCCTCCTTCTCCTCCTCCTCCTCGTACCAGCCACAGCTACTGCAGCCTGCCACGCCCACAATGCCACAACTGGCACCTGCCACGCCCAGCTCAACTGTGCAGGCCTCGTCCCGCCAGTCGGGCAGGGGCAGGAACGGACAGCGACTTCCACGACCCGCCATGGAGTCCGTGGACATTGCCCAGCAGGTCTGCCAGCGCAAGTACACGCGGGCCAAGCCCGTCGGAGTGAAGAAGAAGTTTGGCGACGATGGACAACCTCCGCCGAATCTCATCTCGCTGCCCAGTCCGACGCACAAGTCGCGTGCAGCGACGCCAGCACGACCAGCGGCAGCAGCCAAACAGGAGGGTAAGAAGCCGCCACCAGGTGACAAGTCCATGGACTCGCTGGAGTGGATGTTCAGTGGCGGCAAGCCGAGGTAGATGACGATTATGAATGCGAAACTATACCATATAGTGGGGGAAGAAGATATAGTATATATATGTATGTATATATGTATATTCACTTTCATTCATGTATGTATAGTTTGCTGGAGCAGATCCTCCTCCTCTATCTATAATAAAATGTCCAATATTCTATATTATATTGGTCTATTGAATGAGAAACTATATCTGCTATATACATATGTTATATATCCACATGCATAAACCTGGAGCAGACAGATTGCGATTGGGAATGGGAAACTATAGCATATAGTGAGGGCGAGGATATAGTATATTCTGTTGTCATATATCTACCTTATCTTGGAACAGTTCCTGCTTATATATAAAGCATATAATGCCTATATTATGTTGGTCTATTGAATGAGAAACTATAACATATATAGTGGGGGAATATCTGCTATTTACTCTGCATATATATCTATACGGATAAACCTGGTGGGATAGTGAGGGATTATCTTCAATTTATATATAGCGTGTAGTCTGCATACAGATGCATGTATAAACCTGGATCAGACAGATTGAGAATGTGAAAATATATGGTATATAGTTATAGTTATATACTTAGTATATAGTGAGGGTGTAGATATAGTATGTTCTGTTGTCATATATATACATTATCTTGGAACAGATCCTGCTCATATATAAAGTGTATAATGCCAAATATTCTATATTATATTGGTCGATTGAATGAGTAACTATAACATATGTACTATATATAGTGAGGGATTATGTTCAATTTATATATTATATATCATGTAGTCTGCATACATATATCTACATGTATAGCCCTGGAGCAGAGAAATTGCGATTGGGAATGAGAAACTATATCATCATATAGTGTGGGCGAAGATATAGTCTATATGGTATATGGGTTCATTCTGTTGGCATATATCTGCCTTATCTTGGAACAGAACCTGCTCATATATAAAGTATCAAATGCCCAATAAGATATATTATATTGGTCTATTGAATGAGAAACTATAACATATATAATGGGGGAATATGTAGTCTGCACACATTTATATTTTATAACGATGGCTTCGATATATATATATATATATATAGATTTGCACTCATGCATCTATGTAATACAGGAGCAGATCCTTTGCACACATATATCTATATACATATATAAACCTGAAGCAGATAGATAACGATTGAGTATAGAAAGCTAGAGCTAGGGCTACAATATTGTATATATATTCAAGTATATACATATACGAGTATAGAATATACTCATGAATATATCTACATAAACCAGTAGCAGATCCTTTTCATATCATATATACTACGATATTGGTCGATTGAATGAGAAACTATAGCATGCTATAAGTATTTAAATAATATATATATTCTGCATTCACATATCTATTGTATGTGAACCAGGAGCAGATCCTTCTAATATATCTTTAATATCATATATGCTACAATTAATATATATATATATATATATATATATATATATATATATATATGGCATGAGAAACTATATCATATATATGGAATGGGGAACTATGAAGACACTCATGTTCTACAGAACAATAAATGATCTACACATATCAATGTAGGAGCATATTCTCCACTTGTGTCAATCAAATATGCCTTATATGACATCAGATAGATAGATAGTATATATGCCTAGTATGACATCATTACGTAGATATATGGATATAGTTTGTCAGATATAGACACATAGCCTATGCTATTTGACATCAGTTGAGTCTCAACTGTCACACTATCTGGAATACATCTATATATGTATATCAAGCATATTTATAAGTGAGTCTCAACTGTCACACCATATAGAATATATACATATATGTATATGTATATTTGTCAAGTATATATATGATATTAAGTGAATCTCAACTGTTATATATATAAACATGTCGATTGTATATCGTAGTTAAATCATATCAAGTAAATTTCCCATGAAAACATCTATCAATGCCAATGGCATCGTGTATACACATATATATCGTAATCCAATTACGTGTTGAATATATATGTATATATAATATATGATATATATATATATATATAATATACTATAACTGAAGACTAACAATATATGAAGACTAATATCAAGTTCTAATCAACACTCATTTCTTGTTGCACTTGAAGAACTTGGTGCGGAATGATAATGAAAGAAAGTAAATATATCATATACATTTCTATATAGTGTAGTATATAGTGCATATATCTATATCTATGTATATATCTTTATATATCATACAATGCAAAGCTTATGTTCAAATCGAATCTGTATTCTCTATATATTGTGGAAACAAATTGTACTTTCAATTCAACGTGTCAAAGAATCAATAGAATGCGTTAATAATATGAACATATATCTGATAAACGATATGTATATATATATACGATACATAATACATATAACATACATACAAATATCTCTAGAACATGCCAGTTATATCAGCATATAATACAGAGTATGCCCTAGCAAGGCAAATATCTTTTTTGTCTTAGTTGAATAGAGAATTTAATTTGTAGAAATCGTTAGATAATGACGATATATATATATATCGTATAGTATAGTGTATATAGTTAGTTGGATAGATCTACAACGTGGTCAAGGTAAATGCCTAACGAACTTCCTGCTCCTGCTCCCCCTCCTGCTGCTCTGTCTTGGCTGCTTCGTCGGCTGCCGATGCAGCTGCAGCTGCTGCTGCCTCCTTGGCCTTCTCGTATTTGTTAACCTCAAACTTGCTAAGATCGGCGCCAAGCAGACGCAATATGTGCACAGTCTCATCCTTATCCACATAGGCGCGCAGACTGGATGTGCCGCGCCAGCCGACCACATGCAGGGTGAAGGCCTCGTCCACATACTTGAGAATGCAGCTGCCAACGCCTGCAATGAGAGACGAATTAGAAAGGGAAAGAGAGAGAGAGAGAGAGAGAGAGAGAGAGAGAGAGAGAGAGACTCTTGTGGGAGACTTACCCAGCTCCTTGCAGCGCTGCTGCGTCTCCTGCTTGAGTTCGTGCGTTGACGGTGGCTTGGTGGGATCTGTGCAATTGAGCAGCAGCACCAGATCATCTCGCTCCAGCTGTATGCGTCGATTGTCGCCTATAAAGGCGTTCGATGTCTGCAAACCCTCCTGGGCCAGACGATACGGATGCGATGTGTGACGATTCTCGCAGCGCACAAATGTCTTGACGCCCGTATTGATGATCTTGATCTGTTGCTCATTGTGCAGCACCAGATCTCGTATGGGATCCGAGCAATAGTAGATGTTCTTCTTGCGCTCCGTCTGGCAGCGTGTGAGCAGGCAACGTTTGTTCAGCGACTCGTCCAGCTGATAGAACTGCTTGATGGACTCGTAGTCGGCATCGTTGTCCCCGAAGAACACATACGGATCCTCCTTGTAGCCATGCAGACGGCGACGCTTGCGTTGTGGTCCCCAAGGTGCTGATTTCTGCTGCTTCTTGTCGCCTGCCTGCCCCTCTCCCTCCTCCTGCTGCTGCTGCTGCTGCTGCTCCTCCTTCTTCTCCACCTGCTGCTGCAGCAAATCCTGCAGATCGTTCTTCTCAAAGCCCAAGGGACGTCGCTTCTCAATGACAGCCACAAAGAAGCCACCGCTGTCCTGCAGATGCGGCAAGACACGCATACACTTGTCCAGCCCAATCTTGGACATCTCCTCTGCTGGCAGTGGGAACATGGCTGGGCGTATTATTGTATGCAGATGCTCGGGCACCTCCTCGAACTTTGAATACACTTCGTCGACTTCTTTGGTGGCCAACTTCCAGTTGGTCATGCCGGGATTGTACTTCAAACCGGGCACCAGCTGCGCAGCATCCACCAGCTCCAGTGCACCATCCGCATCCTTAATGATGCGCTGCAGCACAGCCTCGTTTTCGATGGGATTCAGCGAGCAGGTGGAGTAGACCAAGCGTCCACCCACGGCCAACATTTCAGCGCCACGACGCACAATGCGATACTGGACGCCATGTAGATTGTAAGCCTGTGCCAGGTTCCATTTCATCCAAATATCTGGATTCTTGCGCAGTGTGCCATCCCCCGAGCAGGGCACATCGCACAGTATCTTATCGAACTTCAGTATGGACTTCTGGCCCTCTGCGTCGGTCTGCAGGAGATTGGGAAAGAAACTGCTGTCGTGGTTGGTCACCAGCAGGCAGGGGGAGTTCAGACGCTTGGCCTGATGCACCAGCATGTAGCAACGATTGTTGTCCACATCGTTCGCGAGCACAAAGCCAGGTGGGATCTTGTGCTGCTCCGGTGCAGCGTGCAGTGCCTCAATCAGTTGTGCCGTCTTTGAACCTGGCGCCGCACACATGTCAAGCACCTTATCGGTTGGCTGCACATCCAGCACCAGTGGTGGTATCATGGACACCGCCTCCTGGCGACTAATACTGCCCGCTGTCGTCTCCACAATGAGGAAATTGTGCAAACGGAAGAGGGACTCCGAGCGACGTATGTCTTTGCGTGTCAAATGCAGCTGATAGGCCATGCCATTGGGATACCAGGGCAGGCAAAGGGGGCGCTCAACTTTCTCTGCGGGCAGCTCGTGAAGTTCGGCAACACCGCGTACATATTCCTCGAATAGTTGCGTCTTAATGATCTTCAACAGCGCCTTGGCCTCATCCTTGAAGCCAGTCACACGGAACGTGGTGGGTAAATTGTCACGTATTGTGGTTAGAAACTGTTGCCACTCCTCCTCGTTGGCGCATATCTGCTGCAGGTGATAGTATTTCACAAAGAACGCATTGTCACGCTCGATTTCCTTGTACGGCTCCGAGCGGCGATCTGGCAGTGGAGCACCCTGTAAAGTATGCACTCTGTATTTGTTTGATTTTTTTGGTTTTTTTATTCAATTATTGCTTACGTTTTCGCGCTTCTGTCGCTTTCTGGCCGCAAACGGATTCTGTTTCTTGCCACGCGCCATTTTCAGTACAGGAATTATATATTTATTATATATTTATTGATCAAATGGCAGAACGATCGAACAACGCCTGTGCTATGCCGTGTCGTGCCGTATTGTTTATTCAATCAGCCGGCAACACGTGTTTGCCAGAAGGTCCGGTAGCGCTGGCTATCGATAACATCTGCAGTAGCGATAGCAGCCATCGATATAATGTCTGGCATAGCAGCTGCGGCGGCGATAGTTGCCATTCACAAAACCTACGCTCAGTATCGATATATTTACAGCACAATAAATAACAGCTGCAGCGGCGATAACTTCAATTTGAGTAATTGCCATTCACAAAGCAAGGCAACACTAAACGCGCACCATTAATCAGCATTGTTCAAACCGGGAGATCTACGAATTAATTGTATTTTATTTATGTTGTTCTCTGTCTTATAATTTAATTGAAAATGGCTCGCGGCAAACAAAGCGCCGACATTGAATATCTGATGCATGTGGAAGCACTGCGTCGTTTCTATGAGGAAACCAAAGATCTGGAACGGCAGGTCGAAGAGGCGACGCGCATTTATCTCGATGTCAAGTCGCAATATATCGAAGAATTCGCACGCATGATGGAGTTGCAGAAACAAATGTTCTTGAATCAAGCAGCCGCTGGCCCGCCAGCAACTTCACTGAAATATGACGATAGCAAAGTGAAGGAGGCGTTGGCGAATTTGCAAAAACTATCGGCGAAAATTCGTAGCGACAAGGGAGCAGAATCTATGAATCCTCAAAGATTGGGCGAGTTCAAGCATCAGTTGGCGCTGCGTCACAATCCTCGCGACAAGTTGGCCAAGCGTAAAGGGAATTTGGCTGGGAATCTAGAGAATCTACAGACAGCTGGCACTCAGCTGGACAGCATGGAGGCAATCTTTGATGCCACCACCCACATGACCATTGATCTCTTCAGCGACAATGTGCAGAAGCCAGAACATAAGAAAGGAGAGACGCCTTGATAATTCTCATTATATATGTGTAATACATTCCCTTTAAAATAATCTACTATATGTTTAGTATTAGGTTTTAAACTGTGAAATCTCGTTGGAATATGCCGGATGAAATCCTTGCTCAGTTTTATGAGATCTATATCAATAAAACCCACTTAGTCTTAGAGTTATGTATGTCTTTGTTTACATGGTATATACAAGAATGTTTAACCTATATTGCAGGTTAGGGAGAGGTTATTCCCTTAAGGAGTTGTTATTTAGATGATCTTTCCCTTCTCAGTTCTATATCTAACAGAAATCCCACCAATAAACCCCACTTAGTCTTATTCAAGTGTTTTATTTGTATTATAATTATTATTGTATTTAAATTATATGATGTATACAAGAATTCTTAGCTTAAATTGCAGGTTAGGGAGAGGCTACTCCTCCTCCTTCGCCCACATAGCTGAAGTAGATGGTCTTTTATTGTACTTGCGGTAGGGTTAGTTCTTGCTGATGATGCTACTCTACTAAGGCAGGCGCGGCAGCATGAACAGAGTAGCGCATTCTAGAGGGAGATAGATAGAGAGAGAGAGAGATATATGACACGCATTAGACAAGGCAAGCAAGCGGGCAGTGCGAGTGAAATGAATGATTACCATTTGGAGCGCTTGGACCAATCCTTGGGTGTCCAGTGCAGGCACTTGGAATCGATGCGTATCTTGCGTTTCTGCATGGCCCGATGATGTTGCTCGATGGTGTCTCGATTGATGCAGACAATATACTGTCCCTTGTAGTAGTTGATCAGGTTTAGGTTCTGCAGTGTGGAGATTACGTCCTCCTTCTTGATCGATGTCCACTCGCAGATGTCGCTGGAGAGAGGGAGGGAGAGATTAGAAATAGTTGAAGGAGGGGGAACTCAAGAGCCTCTCCTACTGAGAAACCCTCTCTGCTTACTGAGAGCACGCTCAGCTAACTGCGAGACCCTCTCTGCTTACTAAGAGACCCTCTGCTAATTGAGAGACCTTTCCTTTCATAGACTAGCAACAGTTTGGGGGGTTAGACCCTTGCTTACTTGATGGTAATGGTGGAGAGACCCTCTGGTGAGAGACCCTCTGCTTACTGAGAGACCGTCTGCTTACAGAGAGACCCTCTCTGCTTACAGAGAGACCCTCTCTGCTTACTGAGAGTCCCTCTCTGCTAACTGAGAGGACCCTCTCTGCTAACTGAGATACTCTCGGCTTACTGAGAGACCCACTGCTTATTGAATAAACCTCTCTGATAACTGAGAGACCCTCTGCTAATTGAGAGACCTTCTCTCTCTTAGATTAGCAACAGTTTGGGGGGTTAGACCCTTGCTTACTTGATGGTATTGGGGGTTTTTGTTCCTCTGCTTACTGAGAGACCCTCTCTGCTTACTGAGAGTACCCTCAGCTAACCGAGAGACCCTTTGATTACTGACAGACCCCCCCTGCTTACTGAGAGACCCTGTGCTTATTAAGAGACCCTCTACTTACTAAGAGACCTTCCCTCTCATAGAGTAGCAACAGTTTGAGGGGTTAGACCCTTGCTTACTTGATGGTTATGGTGGGTTTCTCACCATCCGTGCTGGGATTCTGGCTTATCAGTATCTCCAGTATGGTCTGTGCCCAGTAGGAGCGATACGAGAGCAGACCCAAATCAGAAAGAGGCTTCTCGGGTGAGCCCGTCTTGCCCTCGAACTTGGACAACTCGTAACTGAACTCGATGAGTAGTTTGCCATATCCCTTGCGCTGATATGGAGGCATAGTGAGAATGCAGGCCACATTGTAATCCTCAGTGGACTCCTTCTCCTTGCTGAAGTAGCCAACAATGTGGAAACCACGCGAATCGAACTCCGTCATGATGTAGAAGAGGAACGGATCTGTATCGTAGTAGAGGGTCTTGTGATCCAGAAAGAGCTTGGCCAGCAGACAGAGATTCTGTGCATACACCTTGTTCTTGCGTCCATCGATCTCGAAGAAGGAAATGGTGTTCTTGCGATAAATCTCATTGCCCGGCGGATGACGCAGATTGCACTTGGACAGATGCCGCTCCAGGCACTTGCGACTCTTGCAGTACTTCAAACAGAACTCACAGATATAGATGCAGCTCTCCTGGCACAGCTCCTGTGGGTAGGGGGAGAAGTACCAGGGCTTAATGCGATGCCTGCCCAGCTCAATCATTTCCACATTCTTCATGCGTGTCACCACATCATCCTGGTGGGTGACCATGCTGCCCGATTGCCTTGGTGTGGCTATCTTCCCATCCTGGGAACCATCTTCATTACCAGCCACTGTGCTTGGTGTTGCTGGCAGCAGACCCACATCGCCCGTGGCATGATGCACGGGTGTCTGTGGAGCTGAACTCAGTTGGGTAGATTGTAGCTGCCCCTGGCCCTGCTGGGAGGATTGCAGCTGCTGCTGCTGCTGTTGTTGCTGTGCCTGCTGCTGCTGCTGTTGTTGTTGCTGCTGCTGCTGTTGTTGTTGTTGTAGTTGCAACTGCTGTTGCTGCTGCTGTTGTGCGTGCAGCTGGGAAGGCTGTTGTAGCTGCTGCTGTTGCTGCTGGAGTGTCTGCAGGTGATTCGAATTGCCGCCAGGCACCTTTCGATTGCGACGATTGATGCGACGCTGCAGTGCTGCCTGCAGCACATTGTTGCCATTAACCAGTTCCGTATTGTTGTTGCTGTTGTTGCCAGCAAGGCCAGCGCCGCCTGGTGTGCCCACAGCTGAGCCGCTGCCAAGTCCTGCTGAGCCGCTAATGCTGTTGTTGCCACCAGCAGCAGCAGCACTAGCAGCAGCGCCAGCACCAGCAATGTGTGGCTGCAATTGCGATTGTGGCGATGTCGGACGTGAGACACTCCCGGCGAGGGAATGATGACGCTTGGGCGTGGTCACGCCAGTGCTGGTGCCTGTTTGGGGGCCATCGCGACGTGGAAACTGCACCTTGCGTGTGTCCAGATCATCCTCGTTGACCCACTCGTCCAGGCGCTTGTTGACTGTGGAGAGGGGAAAGGCAATTAGTTGCAGGTTTAATACAGGGTATACTTATGCTCATCACTTACAGTCCACATAGTGCACGTAGAACTGACGCCTGCCATCCAGCTCCTTGATGCTCACGATCTCTGCCAGCGGCCAATCGTCAGTTTTATGCATGCGCACGGACAGACGGCAGCCCTCGGTCAGCGCAGCCTGCAGCGACAGAGCAGCTCAGTTAGAACAAATGAAACAAACAAAACAAACAACTTTGTTTCGCTTTACTTACTGTGGATTCACATATGGATGCGACATCATCGTCAAATTCATATTTAGTTTTCATTTTGCACGTGTTTCTTTCGCGTAGATTTAAAAGATGAAAAATACTTTATCGTAGTGCTGCGATAAATGACAAGTGCGATATTGGCAAATTTATTAAATTAATCGACACTTTTATTTTGAAAAATCATTGCGAATGCATTTACTTGCACTGCTTCAATATTTTGGCAAACAACAACATATCGATAGTCAGTCAACTAATCGTAGCTCATGTGAACGCTATGTTAGAGTGCCTATCGATATATTTATTGCAATTCGGTCTAAACAGTATTTTGAATATATTGCACTTAGATTTTTGTTTTGAATTTAAAAGAAAACTGTTATAAATACATTATAGTGCTGTTCTTGATATTAAATAATTGGCAAAATCAAAGAGCAAACTGCAATTCAAATATTCTGGTAACGCACAAAAGAGCCAACTAATGTGTGTGTGTGCGTTAACAGGGCAAGTTGCAAAACGATTATTCGATTGCTGCGCAAGTGCTGCGAAAGGTGTGCGAAAGTGTTGTAAAGCAAAACAACTGCGCTATAAAGTGTTTGTTCTTTTCAGAATTTTTACGTTTTATGTGCAATTGAAAGCCATTTACAATATTTGTGCATTTCGATTATTGACAAATAATGCATTAGTTAAGCCAAGAATTTAATTGTGTTCTTACCATTGGCTCAGCCAATGCAAAATGTGTGTTTTTCTCGCTATGTGTAAGAGAAGGTCAGAAAAAAGTACATACATATGTGTAGTGGAAGGTGCATAAGCAAGTGTGTGTGTGTGTGTGTTTGTGTGCGCGCAAGTATGTGTATGTGCATTGCGTATGTATAAAAAACAAACCGCGAGACGATTAACAACAAATTAAAAAGTGCAAAGTAAGCACTGTTGGTACATATACAAATTAATATGTATATATGTGTGAATATATACATTTGCCAGTGCATATGTACGTGTGTTCTCTTGCGTCTCCGTCCGTCCGACCGTGTGCGTGTGTGTTAGTTCGTTCGCGCATTCATGGGAATAGAACGTATTTGTAAATTGCTACAACAACAAAAACTGTGTGGCAAAATGACGTGTTTGCGCTAGTGTTGCCACTGACAACAGGCAGTCAGCCAGCCATCCAGCCAGGGCTGCCAACTGTCCCATAAGCCAGTTAGCCAGCCCCAAATCAGGCAGGCAATCGGCTAATTTCGCAAAATTTTGCAAAAAAAAAAAAAAAAACAAAGGCTTAATTATAATAATAATAATGTTAAAAATACGCGTATTATATTTGAAACAATTGCCATCGCATTACATCGTTGATGGGCCAAAAATAACATTTGCACACCTAGAGGTGGAAAGAATGTAATTTTTGCCGTTGTTGACTTCGCAATTAGGGATGAGCACATGTAAATATCGCACATCTCTATTGGCAACAACACTGCGCGGCGACGGCGGCGGCTTGGCAAGGCAAATTTTTACGTATTTTGCAATTTGATTTGATTTACTCTATTTTCCTTTTGTTTCATTGCGTTCTTTCTGTTGCTCTATCTCAATTGTAAATTATAGACTCGGATTCAGACTCGACGATGCGAATGCGAGTGTGATCAACCAAATGGTAGTGACAAGGCCGCTCCGCTATAAAGCAATTTAACTGCCTGCCTTCAATTTACGAATTGTGCGAACTGCATTAAGGCGACAAAAATCAACAGCTCAACAACAACAATAAGAAAAGCAACAACAGCACACACAAAACGGGAAAAATAACTGACAACAACAACAACAGCAGCAGCAAGCTATAAAAGTGCGTGAGAGCAACAAATATATGTATGTGTGCACAGCATTAAGTTGTGCTCAAATAAAATCAGCAACAACAACACTTGCAATTGATTGTTCATTTACATTCACAAATAAACAGTAGCCGAGAGCGAGAGAGAGAACGAGAGTGCAGTGCAGTGTGTGTGTGTTTCGTGCGTGCAAAAAAAAACTAAAGAGAGACTGTGTGTGTGTGTGAGAGAGAGCTCACAAAATTTACGCCAGACACAACACAAACTGCAATTGGGCAACGCTCGTTTTCCAGGACAACATACAATTAAAACTACTACAACAAAAACAACAAGAGCTACAGGGCAGCTCAACTGAGGGTGTTGAGTGTTTGATGAGAGCAGCAATCATAACGTGAGAGAGCAAGAGCGGGCTTTAAAATTAACGGTGCCCTGTTGGGTGCCCAGCCGACGACGTCGGCGTCGACGGCGACGTCAACCCGCGCTTCGGCCTTGACAGCTGTTTTTCTAGGACATCCGGATCTGCAGAGCATCCACGCACACACATATACACCCACACACACACATACACGAAGGCACAGAGGCAACCTTCACATTCGCACTGGAGCCTTAGTTGGTGAGTAACTGTTAACGAGTGTGCATGTGCGTGCAGTCGCAGCGCAGCAACTGAAACTGCGTCTCACTTTTATTTTTTGCAGAGGATTCTTCTGTGTGAATGTACGTGTGGTGTGTACGTGTATTTTGAATGGCATTTCGTTGTTTGTTATTCTTCTATGCCACAAAAGATGAACAATGAACAAATTGGTAATTCATCAATATCATCATCATCAACATCCACGACGTCGACGGCACCCTCCTCATCATCCACATCCTCCTCTTCATCCAGCAAGGACAAGGATATTAATAGCATTAACAGTAGCTGCAGCAGCAACAGTGCAACAGCAGCAGCAACTGCGCAGCTTATCAAGGCCATATCAACAGGCGCCACCACCACCACCACCATTGCCGGTGGCAACGTCGCCGACGGCGGAGGCGGTGGCGGGGGCAGCGAAGAGGAAGTCGCTGATAACGACGACATTGCCACATTAGTGACGAAAATTCAAGCAATTATACCTGATACACCCATTGTATCAATTGCCGCAAATACATTGAGTGAAAGCACAACAACAACAACATCCACGAAGACGACACCGACGCCCCACTTCAAGGAGCAGCCAAGCATCTTAATGTCGCACAATGTGAAGCTCCTCGAGCAGCAGCAGCAGCGAGCGTCCAATAATGACAGCAGCAGCGCCGCCAGCAGCACAGCCAGCAGAGCCGCCAGCGTCAGCAGCAACAGCAGCAGCAGCACCACAACCACCAACAACAACAGCAACAGCGATGATGCAGCTGCAGCAGATGCAGCTATTGCAGCTCTGGCTGCTGTTGATCTTACCACGAATCATATTTCCTCTGTGATTGGTGATAAGAACGCTGCCGGTGGCATGTTAAGCTCCCATCACAGCTTGCAGCTAACGCAGCTACTCAGCATGTCGGATCAGGTGGCCGAGGAGGGGAGTGCAACGTCAGGGGGAGAGACGCGGTGCGACCACAAAGGGTAAAACACAGGATGATCAGAATGTTGGCAAGCGTCTCAAGAAGAAAAAGGTGAGCAAAAGTTCAATAACAAATAAAGTTGTTTCCACCTCCCCCCCATATTTCGTTCTCCCTCACTCCCCTCCGTGCACACTGAGTAGCATTGCCCTGTTCCCGCCACACCACCACACACACCTCGGGCTTATATTCACCACTTGACTGCATCATTTCTTTTACATCGTGTAACTGTGGCAACCCTAAGACCTAATCCCCTCCCCTCCCCTCAATACAGTGGACCCTGGCTGGATGGGAATCCTTATACCCTATTTTCCATTCCCCACTCCAATGACAATAGTTGGAAGTTTCGTTGTAGCGAGGCTCAACTGTTAGTTCTTGCTCACTTGCAACCCCCTCCCCTCTTACTTCACTTTCCCCACTGTACACACAGAGTAGCATTGCCCTCTTCCCACCAAACACACCTCGGCCTTATATTCACCACTCAACTGCATCATTTCTTTAACATCGTGTAACTGTGGCAACCCTAAGACCTAATCTCCCCAATACAGTGCAACCTGTTTGAAAGGGAATCCTAATTCCCAATTCCATATATTCCAAATGGAACTGTTGGAAGTATCGTTATAGCGAGGCTTGACTACAACTTCTTGTTCTCTTGTAAATTCCCTTTGGCTCATGTTGTTGTTGTTGACCCAAGTACTTTTCACTTGCATGCTTTTGATTTCTGTTTTTTTTTTTTTGCTTTTATTGGAGCTTATCTTGAACTTTCTACAGAAATGATTGCTGTAGGATGGAGGGAGGGAGGTGTAAAGAGCCGTTATCGTGCGCCTGTGCCCGTGTGTGTGTTTCCTGTGGTTTTTGCTGTTGGTTCCCAGCGGGTATTTGCAACAATTATATTCCCACACAAACACATGTATGTATATATGTGTACGTGCGTATTTCGTGACTGAGGTCACACACACAAACACACGTCATGTCTCTGTTTTAAATTTTGAATTACATATCCAATAAAATCGCACAAACATTCTAAAAATATACACATATACACAATTTGCTCCTCCCCCCACACCCATACGAAGCTATTCATGTGTATGCGTACAATAAATAATTTAAGGCATATTAAATATCGCGGATTCCTTTTAATTACTAATTCGCAACAGTTGCATTTCGATTAGAAATGCAAGTCGATATTCAGTGCTTTGTAACGTCATCATGCAAACAAGTGTTGCATACTGTCCTCTGTATGTGCGTAAGTTCCGTTAATTCTGTTTCTCTCGCAGTGATTGGCAAATGGCAACAACAACAACTCTTCGCTCTCTTCCGTTTTTGGAAATGTGCCGTTATCTATCGACAGGCTTTCCGCCATAGTTGTGCACAGGGCAAAACAGATCGGCAGGCCGAACGTGACTTTTCGATTTGTGTTCAGATTTCCTTCTTTTATTTTCTTTCGTTTATTATTATTTTTTTTCTGTGTTATTTTTATTTCTTTTCTATTTCACATTTGCGGAAAACCACAATTCATATTTATCGTACTTAATATCGTGAAACGTTTTGTGTTGTGGCCGCGCGGTCGCAGTCGCAGACGCCGTCGGTAAACCACACGCACTAATTTATTTTTCATATATATTTTATACATTTGTGTGTGTATGTATGAGATATATAGAGCTGTATAAAAGTATATGTATAAAAGGCAAAGCCAAATGTGTAGCATGTATTATAATTGTTAGCTGCAGCGCAGTGACAAGTTGCCTTGCACACACACACACACACACATATCAAAATCCCACTCCTGTCTTACTCGCACTCATACACATAGACAAACTGCACGCACTCGCACTTCTACTTACTGTTTTCGAGGTTAAACACGAATACGAAAAACAAAATAAGCATTAAAAAATATGTTTTAAATTGCAAATCATATAAAACAAATACCATACTTCCCATATATAAACAAACCAACGCTAGACAAAGTACGATGCTTGGGAGGATAGTGAAATAAACGATCTCGACGACGCATCATTGAAAAAACTGCTCGAGGAGGCCTATTGGTATCGCAATCCTGGTGACAGGAAAAACAAAAGCGAGCGTTTTCTGGTAAGTTTAAATACTATGTATATATATATACTATTCATACTATATATAGTATATATATATATATATATATATACATTATATATATATATGCAATATGTGCAATATATATATATATAATTAAATTGTAATTAATATCTACCTCTTCCCCCCCCCCCTGCAGCAAATGCTCAAAAAGGCTGAGTACGACGAGAAGAATTCTTATCGTGCTATTAAAACCTGCATAACACGCACCTTGCCCGGCACATCAGCAACGTCCAGCGTCTATTATCACGGCCACAGCAACAGCGTTGGCAGCGGCAGCAATTTTGTTTCGCACAACAATAACAACGGCAGCAGCAACAACAATAGCAACAACAACAACATCAACAACAACATCAACAACAACCATAACTATCATCGTACGAGTGGCGGTGGAGGAGGTGCATCGCATCGTCACAAGCAGGGCGGCTCACTGCAGGATCTGGTAGAGGCAGCGCATCGCAGCGAGCTTGCAACAACGTCAGCAGCAGCAGCAACGGCGGCAACACAACGTTTCAACTGTGATTATCAGCTGAGTGGAGGTGGAGGCGGCGGCAACAACAACAACAACAACAACTCACGCGCCAATCGACGACAGCAGCACAACAACAACAACAGTAACAGCAACAACCAAACTAACGCCAGCTTAAGTGGCAACAAAAAATCAATTAAATCAAACAACAGCAACAACAACTCATTTCTATTATCACGTCAACGCGAAGGAGGCAGCCTGCCCAGCAGTGTCAACTTGGAAATGGATGGCAAACTGAAGCTAGCAATGGGTGGCGGCATTGTGGGTGTTGGTGATGAGGCATTGGTTGCTGCTGCAATGTCATCCATGGCAAGTAGCAGCAGCAGCAGCAGCAACAGCAACAGTGTCAGCAATTCGAAGAGCAATCGCAGCAGCATTGGCAGCTGCAGCAGTCTGCCAAGTCAGCTATGTGAGTCCGCAGTAATGGTATCAGCAGTGGCAGCAATGGATCTGGAACAGTTTGAAATGGATGAGGATGATGGCGCTGGCGCTATGGCGGTTATTCAGCAACAACAACAACAATATGAAGATCAGGAGGTAAGCGATACTATCGACTATCGACAGATCTGGGATATCAATTTGGATGAGACACTGTGGTACATTATAAATCATGTTGGTGCCCAAAAGCCCGATCCTCCTCGATCAGCTGCATCCGAAATGCAGAAGGCGGTAAGACGCGCCTCTACTCCACATCCCCCCCATTCCTTCCCCCACAACCCACTCACAACTTGTCCAACAAGCGTAGCTATGCAGTAGTAACAACAAGTGTCATCTAACCCTCTACACCTCAACCCACAACTCACTTCATGCTCATTGTTCATTCTTCATCTGTAAACTGTTTAACCAAAGTATTTCTTTATATCATAGTTCATTTTGATAGGTGTATATATATATATTCTTGATCACCAGAGCACTTATCAGACGATATTCCTTAATTTTTGAAGTGTTTGCAAGCAAACTTAAGAACATCTGTCTTTTTCAATGTAATACTTTCAAATGTGGGCAGTGTAACATATTTATATTAGTTATATATGGCATATTAAGTATATCTGACACATAAAGTGTATCTGGCATATAAAGTACAATATATCTGGCATATATAGTATATATATTCTTGATCACGTAGTACTTTTCGCCGATATTTCTTAATGTTTCAAGTGTTTGCAAAGCAAATACATGTTTTGAAAGGTATATATGAAATACTTTATATATATTCTCGATCCTCATAGACTTATTAGTTGATATTTCTTAATTTGCAAAATATTGCAAGCAAACTTATACAACATCTGCCTTTTTTAATGTAATACTTTCAAATTGGGGCCATTGTAACATAGTTATATTAAATATATATGACATATGAAGTATATCGGCATATATAGTATATATATTCTTGATCCCGTATCACTTATCAGCCGATATTGCTCAATTTTTCAAGTGTTTGCAAAGCAAATACATGTTTTGAAAGGTATGTGTAATACTATATATATATTCTTGATCACCATAGACTTATCAGCTGATATTTCTTAATTTTCGAGATATTGCAAGCAAAGTTAACATAGTTATATTTAGTATATATGACATTTAAAGTATATATGGCATATAAAGTATATATATTCTGAATCAGCATCAACAGGGGAGTAAATCTAGCCATGTTTGTCTGTCCGTGTTGCTGAAACTTGCCACACATGCTTCTTATTGCTGCACGCTGTAAATAAATCGGAATAAGCTGTATAGTATCGATATATCGTATAGCTGTCATACAAACTATCGGCCTATTTTTGTTATTTTTAAAGATATTGCATTGAAATTGAATACATCAGACTTTTGCTATATATACAATTTGTCTATAAAATTTAAGCGAAATGGGGTCACTATAACAAATAGCTGCCATAGGAACAATCGGTCGAAATTATGGGCACTTGCAATTTATTAAGTGTTTTTCACTGATGCATATATTGCAAAATGAGCATAGGAACAATCAGAAAACAGTTAAGACTCCTTATCTCAACTGTTTAAACTTAAGTAAATATACTTTACACATAGGCAAACTTCTTCATATCAAAGGGGTAACCTACATTCTTCTTTTCTTATGTTTTGTGCCCCTCACCTGCTGCGCCCTCCTGCCCCACACATGCTTAAATTGTATGGTATCTTATGATGGGGAACACACTCAGCACAATTTCTACCTCTATCGGTGTGTGTGTGCTTGTATGCTGACTTTAAGATTCTTGTCTCTGTTTGATACTAATCAAGTTTCTTTTATTTTTCACACACTGTGCAGCAGCAATTGGAGGCAATACGTGAGGCACGACGGAATAAGGTGTTGCCATCGTCATCGCAATCGTCTTCAACATGCTCCTCCTCCAGCTACAAGTGCGAGAAGCGACACGATCTGCAAAAGAAACAGCAAAGCGATGGTTCCAAGGATGCTGCTGTCAAAGAGTTCCTAATCGATGATCCGCTGCACTTTTCCGTGCTGGAGCTATCCGCCAAGAATCAACAGTTGCTGCACAAGCAACAGCTACAACAATTGCAGCAACAATTGGCAGGCGGTACACAGCAGCAGCAACAGCAGCAGGTGGGAATTGCTGGTGTAGATGGTGGTGGTGGTGGTGGTGCTGCTGCTGATGGTAGTGTTGGTGTTGGTTCAGCTACACTGCCCTTCACCATCACGCTGGACGAGCAGAAGCGCAAGGTTGATGCCGGTTATGTTTCGCTGAAGGATACCTACACGGCATGTTCCTCGGTCTATGGTGTTGGCACCTCCGCCAGCTTGAGCAGCGCGGCCAACAATGATGCCAGCAAATCCTCTGGCAATGCTGGCACTGAAATATTTCCAGGCAACGATTTGCGACCTGCAAAAATTGGACGCATGATGACTGCAGCGGCAGCAGCAGTTGTTGCCTCACAGGGCGCCAAGTCTGCAACGGTGAGTTGGACAGAGGGAAGGGACGGGAGAAGATTTATAGTTAGAGATGGACACTCTCTCGAGGATCGAAGGCAAATTACTTGTGCAGTTAATTTGTGATTTATCTTGTTGCAACTTGGCACAAATGCTGCTGAAGTCGGTACAATACGGTTTAAACTGATGTACACACTTTAATATACAGTTAGTCAAGAAACACTTTACACATACATATGTACATAACATTAACATGTGTGCATATGTGTAAAGAGTTACTGTCACTGTGTATCTGCCGATTTTTGTTAGTTTTCAAGATATGCCAAGCAAACTTAGCAATTGCCATCGAAACAATCGGTTGAAGTGAATGATTCTTGTACAAAGAGCCCCAATTAAAGTTATATATAGTCAGCCATGTATGCACAGTAACCTATATTTGCAGTTCATCAACATCGCACAACTATGTATATTCTATAGCTTTCATAGGAACCAACAGAGGGAAATTAAGATTTTCCATGAAAACAATGTAGTATATTCTGAGATTACTGTGATTATAGCTGCTAATGTATATATGAACAATATTATACAACTCTGTAGCATTATCTATAGCAGTGTAGGAACAAACGATGAAGGGAGTCTAAAATCTTTGGTATGCCCAAGATTTCATTAGTTAAATGTATTATATGCAAGAAAATCTTTTAAAATTAAGTTTGCCAGAAATTCGAATGTGTTTCAGTGGAAGTTGAACAACATATTCCTCTAAAGTATAGTAATATACTTGAATATACTATATATGATACTCGAATATACTATATATAATGAGTATAGTAATTCACTAACCAGGGCAATGCACAACATTTACTCATACTCATTGGGAGTATAGCAAAAAGTCTAATCAGTCTTGCCTTTCTTTATGTTGATTTATGCTCAACAATAGTTACATGTATATAAGATTGAAATGTATTTAATTATCATTAGCTGTGCCCTATATATTAACATATATATCAGAATGTAAAGCTGCCCATGTCTATGTCAATTTGAGTTAAGTTTTGAGTGCATTTATAGTCTGAGTTTGAGTGTGAGTCGAAGTCGAACTGCAACTGAATATTGTGGCAATGTGTAAACAAAGTAAACAAGCGCTATTCGATGCGTTTATTTACGATTTCCATGAATCGATGATGTATAGCTGCAAAGCAAGTGGAAGTCGATAAAGAGAAGTGAATTATAAAATGATAAAGACGTTTGAAAAGAAAAATAAAAAGTGCTGTGCAGGCATGATGAGGACCATAAGAAGGAAAAAGATTGGCATGCGATGGAATTGCGCTGTACAAGAATATATATAATATAGAATATTAACTATAATCATGTTGTATCAAGTATTAATCTCTCTTTCTCTCTCCCCCCTTCTTCCACAGCGCCAGTTTGATGAGAACGGCAACGCGTTGAGCGATGGCTTTGCCGGCGGCGGTGCCAGCAGCAGCAGCAACAGTGGCAGCGGCAACAATTGCACCACCAGCAGCAGTGGTGGCAACAACAGCACCAGCACAATTACAAGCAGTAGCAGCAGCAGCAGCAGTGCTGGCGCTGCAAGCTCATCCAATCAACAGTTTACCACACTCATTTCCACAATGGGTGGCAGTGCAACAACTGTTGCTGGAGCAACAACAACAGCCGGACAGCAGCAACAACAACATCTGCAGCAGCAGCAGCGTTCGAACAGCATTTCCTCATTGCTCTCAGTTGGTGCTGGCAATGGCAATGGCAATGCGGCAGCAGCAATGTCTGTTGCTGCCTCATTTACGTCACAGTTGCAACAGACACCCATGATTGGTGCCGGCTCAGCAGCAGCTGTTGCTGCAGCTGCTGCAGCTGCAGCCGCCGCTGTTGGTGGATCACAGCAGCAGCAACTACAGCCAGTGACAACAACCAAGCTAAAGTCAAAGAAGAAGTCGCAACAGGAACGAAATACAACCACAGTGGATGTTAAGTCTGTTGCTGGCTATCGTGGCAATGATCCCATCGAGCAGCTGGTCAAGTATATTGAGAATGATGAGAATGGTGCTGGCGGCGGTGGTGGTGGAGGTGGTGCTGGTGGTGGTGTTGGTGGAGGCGGCACATTGTCAGGTGCCAAGGAGGTGGCAAAGCAACAGCAGAAGAAGGAGCGCAAGAAGCAGAATAAGCTCAAGAAGTGCAATTCACTTGAGGAGTTGCGTAGCTGCTCCAAAATGGAACTGGATGAACTGAAGCGTCAGTCAGCAACAACAGAAATGATGCGCAACAACAAGAAGCAAACAGCAGGAGGAAGTGGAGGTGGAGGAGGAGGGGGAGGTGCAGCAACAGCTGGCAGTAGCAGCAGTGCAGCAGGTGCAGCAGCAGCTAACAAACAGAATGCCTCCTCTGTGCTGGACATAAGTAAGAATTGCAACAAGGAGCAGCAACAGTCACGAGAGCAACCACAAACTCGCAAAGGCGAACGACGCTCTTGGGGCACAGAGGAGTTACAATATTTAGGTGATCCCTCGTTGCATGATGATTCCTCAGCTGCCAGCGCCAGCTGGACAGAGTCGGTTACAGCATCGGCAACAGCATCGGGTGCATCATCAACCTCAACACTTGCAACCTCAATTACTGTGGCAGCATTGCCAGCGCTATCGTTGCCCACACTGTCGCGCATGTCCGAGCTGGAGGCGCTCAATACTGTGCTCAGCGAGACTGCCGAGTTCCATGTGGTTACCAAGAAGAAGAAGCCAAAGAAACAGCGTGCTGTCACCATGGATGATGCTGCCGTGGCAGCAGCTGCCACCACTGGTGGCAATTTGCAGCGCATGCAACAGATTACCAAATCGGCATCGTCCAACATGATGTCACAGCGTCTACGCATTGATTACTACAACAACAATAGCAACAACAATAGCAACAGCAGCAGCAGCAATTATCATTATTATGGCTCACACAGCAGCAGCAACAGCAACAAGCAGCAGCAACAGTCGCAGTATCAACAGCAACAACAAACGCAGCATCACTCAGCGCATCATGCACATGCCACGCATGCCACAAGCAGCAGTGGCAACACTGCCAACACTGTGGTGCAAGACAATTCACGTCGCAAGTCCACATCATCGATGCCGCCATCAGAGAAATCCGATTCAAGTGATCTCGACTCTGTGCACTCGCTGCCCATACAAACAGGCAAGAAGAAGAGCAACAACAAACGTGCTGCTGTACAGGCCAAGCACAACAGCAACACTAGCAACAGCAGCAACACTAGCAACAGCAACAGCAACACTAACAAGCACAGCAGCAACAACTCGCCTGCACCAATTTCATATGCAGATATTGCGCGTAACAAGCGTGAGGCATTGGCCAATGCTGGCGAGGATTTGGATGCCAATGAGGCAAGCTTGGAGCGTGGAGCAGGAGCAGGAGCAGTAGGAGCAGGCATCCTAGGTCTGCCAATGTCCAGCAGCAGCAGCAACAGCAGCAGTAGTGCTGCTGGTGGCAAGTCCAAGAGCAAATTGTCCCGTCCTGATTTTCCTGAACTGCCTGGCGCCACATCAGCAACAGCAACAACAGCTACAGCAGCAACTGTTGCTGCCGCTGCCTTGCTCAGTTACTCGCAGAGTCTGAATACAACAGCAGCAATGCTTCACGAACTGGAGGCCAGCAATGAGCAACAGTTGTTGGCAGCAACAGCAACAGTTGTCACGGCAACATCTGCATCGGCGCCGCCAGCATTGCAAAAGTCAAAGAGCGTCGATCATGATGCCAGTTGCAGCAGCAGCAGCAGCAGTGGCGGTGTCTGCAGCAGCAGCAGTGTCAGCGGCAACAGCAGCAACATCAACAGCAACAGCAGCAGCAACAATAGCAGCAACAGCAGCAGCAGCTATAGTTTCAACAGCAGCAATCTGGATCTACAATATCCGGCGCTGGAGAAGACTGTAAAGCGGCACAGTGTGAATAATGTCTCAACGTTGCCGGCAACAATTGTCAATAGCAGCAGCAGCAGCAGCTATAATTTTGCAGCAGCAGCCAAGCAACAGCAACAGCAGCAACAGTTGCACGAGAAGAGCAGCAGCTCAACAGAGGCCACAGGCAAGGCGGCAACTGCTGCCAAGTCTAAGCCAAAGGAATTGTCACCCAGCAGCAGCAGCAACAGCAACAGCAAAAAGGATACCAAGAACAGCAGCAAGGCTAGTCAGGATGAGCAGCAACAGACGGTGGCAATAAGCTTTTGCTTTAGCAGCACCAACACTGTCATTAGCACCAAAGCAACAGCTGCCACACAAACAGAGGGAGGCACAAAGAAGCTGAGCGCACACAGTGCCACACAATCGATGACAACATCATCGACTGCTGCACAGACACAGACAACTAGCAGCGCTGCCTGCAGCAGCAACAGCAACATCAGCAGTGGCAGTGGCAGCAGCAGCAACGCATTGCCAATGGGAAATCGTCCAGCTGTGATTATACTCAACGATGATCGCGACTCCAAGCTGGGCAGGCTCAACAACGAGTTCATCTTTGGTGATTTCAATGAGGACGAACTGAAGCTCTTTGACGATGCCAGCAGCAGCAGCAGCAGCGGCAGCAGTGACGACAACAGCAAAGAACAGGCAGAGAAGCAGCAGAAGAAGCAGCAGCAGCAGCAGAAACAAGAGAAGAAGCAGCCAGCAGTAGCAGCAGCAACCTCCTCTCCCAGCTCTGACAAAGAGCCAGAGCCTATGGAAGTGGAGCCAGCAGAGCTTGCAGAGAAAGAGCACAAAGATGAGAAGCAGCAGGAGAAGAAGGACGACGACGACGACGCTGAAGAAGTGCATGTTGATGTAGAGGTGCCGCAGGAGCAGCAGCAGCAGCAGGCAGTAGAAGAGCAGGAAAAGGGGAAGGAGAAGGAGAAGGCAAACAAGGAGGAACAGCAACAACAATTGCTGCTGTTAAACGATTCAGGCACTGCTTCGGATGTTGTAAACAATTCAGCCTGCTGCAGCATGGATATGCTGCTGATCTCAGGGCAGGCAGCGCAATCGTCGCCCACATCAAGTGCAGCGAATGCATCAATAGTGTCAAGCAATTCGGCAACGCTCAGCAACAACAACAGTTGCAATGGCAGTGCTGCCAATCAGTCCATCGACAGTGGCATACATACAGCGCCAGCCACAACAGCAGCAGCAACTGCAATCAAAGATCAAGTCAATCATTTTCTCAGCAAGGCCAACAGCAGCAACAGTCGCAGCAACAGTCACAGCAGCAGCAACAGCAGCAGCAGCATGCCCGATGAGCCGCCGCTGCTGGAGACATGCAATGATATTGAGACGGCCATTATAGCTGCGGCACGTGCTGCAGCTGCTGCAGCTTCACGTAGTGGCAGCTGCAGTCGCAGCAATTCGCAGGAGCAACAGCAGGCGAAAAGAACAACAGCCACAGCAACATCGTCACCAGCAACAGAAGCAGCTACAGCTACAACAACAGCAACTGCTTCCACACCAGCCACACCAGCTACAGCAACAGCAGCAACAACTGCTTCCACACCTGCAACAATTGCTAGCAAAGTCAGCAGCAAATCTCGTCCAGCTATATTCATGTCCTACAGCGATGCCGATGTTGCAGCGACAGCAACACAAGGCGAGGAGGAGCAGCAGCAACTGCGCGAACTAAGCTTCATGCCTGATGTCAAGGCTGATTTTATTGCAACAGTTGCAGCTGCTGCTGCAGCAACATCAACAACAACAAAGGTGACGGCAGCAGCAGCCACCACTACCACAGCAACGACAGCACCCACAACAACAACAACTGTACAGCTGCCACAGCAGCAACAGCATCAGCAACATTATCATCATCATCATCATCAGTACCATCATCATCATCACCATCAGCAACAGCAGCAGCAGCAGCAGCATTATCAGCAGCAGCAGCACCATTACCAGCAACAGCATTACCAGCAGCAGTATCACCAGCAGCACCAACAACAGCAGCAGCAACAGCAGCAGCAGTACCAACAGCAGCAACAGCACCAGCAACCATTGTTGCCACTGCCAACGCCGCATGTGATGCGTCAGAGTCTGATGTCCAACTCGGATCTCATTGTGGAATACATTAGCAACTGTAAGTTGGAATTAAGGTGTGAGGAAGGCAAGGAGTAGATGAGGAATATATATCTAGTCAGTCTTATAGGCAGAGAGATGGAGAGATGCAGTCTTGGTTATGTATACAGTTAGGTGTATTCGGGTCTACAGTTTCATGCCAACAATTACTGGCTTACCAGGCAGGCTAAGCAGCTTACAAACCCTCTGGGCAAACGAATAACAAGTCTGCTCTCTAGCAGGGATCTGCATCTCCTTCTTGGCTACCTCAGTAGGCCACTAAATGGGCATGATGACCTTAGTTAAAATGTCTAGTGCAGTCTAGTCTATCTGCAGATGCAAAGACGACAGACGAAACCACACAAGCACAAGTCTCTGTGACTGCGCCAGTCTTGGTATTGCCAAGGCGAAAGCAGCTGAAATTACTAACTTCTCCATTAAAGATCTTCATTAAGCAGCAGAAAAGCTTCTTGTCTGGCTAGGGAATGTGAGCTTCCAGGTACAAAAGAACGCCTCTGGACTCTAGTTGGCCATTACAACCCGTCATCTCGCGCCAGGAGTCTCTGCTTCTTGCGTGCCTTCTCTAATTGGTTACACCCAGCGCAGCCAGGTTCTCTCTCCTTCACTTGGTCCATTCATTGGAGCCGCAGTAGTCCCTCCTCTCCTTCTTCACTGAATCTTCTTCGTTCAAAATGCTTGACAACATGGAAAGTATAGCGACCTACATCTACTTGGCATCCTAGTCGCTGGGATTAATTGCAACTGTACAGCATATACTTCCTTTTTACCCTCGTTTATCTCCACACCCAATTTTGCTGACTCTTCTTTCGATCGCGGAAAATACAGCAGTAAATTAAAATCTCGCTTGCAACATCCAACTTCCTTCTTCTACTCATTATAATAATAATGTATACAGTTGTACATGTTTATTGGCTTCACATTGACATATGTCAAGTGTATTTCAGTTATATACATACTTAGATATATTATATACTATATGTAATTCAAGATCTGCAGAAGAACCTTCTTCCATTTTAGTATAGAGTTGAGGGAATAGCGCTATAAGAATGTAGATATTTCAATTCAATTAACTCTCAGTTAAAAAGCCTTTTGTAGTGTGACGATGGAGAATGCGCATCTCAAGAATATTTGTATATGTTCTTTTATCATATATTCTTATTAAATACCCTGTAATATGCCGCGAGAACGTTACAATCTCACAAAAGCATATCGTTCTCTCAGTCATAGTAGGTTCTAGTCATTTACAAGAGGTTCTGTAAAGATCTTGGACAGACTGAGATGTGTACACCGGCGCAGGAAACATGTTTACAGTGTGATACCCTATAAAAAACTGATTTTTAATAGTTGAGAGAAACTGGTAGACTCTTAAATTTGGGATAAACGATTTGAAAAAAGGTTAGAAGTTCAATAAGGTGTACCCAAAAGCAAGTTTACTCAAAAGAAAGGCAAGAGAGACATAAGAAAATAAGCAGAAGAATAGCAGAAAATAGTATTTTATCCGTATATTACATTTTATAAAAGAATAAGCTGAAGAATATGAGAATAAGAATATTTTATCAGTATATTAGTATTATTATTATATTATAGTATTACAATATATTCAAACTGTGTTCGAATGCGTAAAGTAAAGTTAGACTAATATCTAGAAAGAATACTGGGAGAAGGAAGTTGTATATCTATTACACTATATTATATTATATTATATTATATTATATTATATTTTATTATATTATATTATATTATATTATTTTATATTATATATATTAGTCCATTTATAATGATAATACAATTTAAATTCCTTTACTAATTACCTCTTTCTTTCTTTGTGTGCTGCCCCCTTTAGCTTGGAATGCCATAGTCAACAGTAAATATGTGAAATTCTACGATGAGGAGGATGATCTGCAGCAGGCTTAAGCAGGAGGAGGAGGAGGAGGACTCCCAGCAGCTTAAGGAGTAGCCCCATGCACCTTCTAACATTATCTTATCTCGGATGAAATATGATAAAGAAAAAAGCATGCAAATATTTTGTTTTTTTTGTGGTTGTAATTGTTGAACGCGCTACATCGTGATGTGCACGATGAGTACACACATACATACATACATATACATACACACACACACACACAACTATACTACATATGATTATACTTATATATTTATAATTGCGATAACAATACGCTTTTTAAGCTAATCTACTGTATAATGAATGTAAAACAACAATTGTTGAACTATATATTGAACACCATTGGAAGCCTCACACACAAACACACACACACACACACACACACACACACACACACACACACACACACACACACACACACATGTCAATAAACAAAACAAACAAAAAACAAGTCAAAGAAAAGGAAGAAAAAGAAGAAGTAGAAGAAGAAGTTTAGGCCAAGCTAAGAAAATGTCAAAACAAAAAAAAAAGCTGAAAAACAAAAACTGAATATGGAATATGCATGAAATGTCTTTTAAAAACAACAACAAAAAAAACAAACACTTTTATTTATGTATAACTTTAACTTGTAAGACAACAACAACAACCATAACTTGTGAACTTTTTGTTTTTGTTTTTTCCTATATATATTTTTTGTTGTTTTCTCACCAGCAAAAGGAGAAGAAGAAGAAGAAGAAGCCTATTTATTTCTAGAATTTAGCATTACGTAGAGAGTTTGAAGCAAATTAATTGATGGAATGCGCATTTGAAAATGTTTTTTCTTGTTTTCTTTAAATATTTTTAAAAAATATCATACGGAATGTTTTTTTTTTTTTTGTGCTGTTTTCCTTTCTAAAAGCATAAAGCATAGCAACTAACTATATACTATATATATATATATACATATATATACATATAACTAAATACTGTTTAGGAGTTTGTAGCTTTAAGTAAAACTTAGTTGTTGCAGAAGAAGAGTGAGAGAGAGGGAGTGGGAGAGAGTGTAGCAGAGCAGAGAAGAGAATGTAAATAGAAGAGAATTTGCGTTTATTTGTATTTAAAAAAAGGAAAAAAAACAATTTGATAAATGTATAAAAAGCAGAAGGTGCAGAGGAGGAGAAACACACACAGAAAGAAGTTTAGTCATATAAGGTTTGGAGTCGTCAGTGTGGCATGCCACATAGCACACACACCACACCACACCAACAACAACAACAGCCATACGCATAATGAGTTGAAGCGTCTAAAACGAAGAGCCAAACATACACACACACAGACACACACATCTACACACATACAAGCAAAGGCTTTTCGATGTAAAAGGAGAAAAGAAAACGCATAAAAAAAGTTTTTTTTACTACATACATAATACCTACACATAAACACACTCTATACATATAATTATAATTATAATAATATGCATAATATTAATAAAGTCAAGAAACGTAAATCGTTTAAAATCAATGTAGAATTTAAGCCTAACTAAAAGTAAAAACAAAAAAAAAACAACTTGAAACTGTCGAAAGAATGCGAAAAGCGAAAACAAAAATCAATGCATAATTATATAAAACTCAATTTCAAAAATAAAATAAACCAAATTACAATATTAAGATTTGCCCCTGCCCCCCGTCCTCCCCCCTCCACAGCGAGGAATGTTTCAATTTTAAAGAAAAGAAAAAGCAACTATATCAAATCGATGCTAAACTGCAGAAAAAACAGTGAGAATTTGATGCTGATTCAGCATCTAACATAACCTCACTTTCAGCTAGTGCGCTGTCTCTTTCATTTGCGTGTCACACAAACACACACACAACTGCGAGCGAAGGCAGGAAGAGAGAATTATTGATGATTATTGAATGTCCTAGGATATATACAATAAATGTTTCTTATGTGTGTATTTATGTAATATATATATATATACAAAATGTTGTAGTAGTTTTTTGTGCATACGTATGTGTATATATACATATATAATATAGCTGCATATATACCGTTTAGATATCAGACACACACTACTACAACTACACTTGATACTTCTTCGATTTTGTTTTTTTTTGCCACGGCCCCCTGGCTGTAGAGGCTGCAGCACGCGCACAAAAAGCTAGCTGCTGTGTCACTCGCAGTCTGTGGCCGAGTTGGAGGAGGGGGCACTGTATTCCTTTGGATATTATACGAAATAGTTTGTACGTTGTGGCTCGAGCTTGAAGGTTTGGACAGACCAAAGTAGCATTATATATATATATATATATGTATATATAATATATATACATTGATGTGTGTGTGTGTATATATAAATATATACACGCCACTTTAGCATACATCTTGACTTAATTTCCTATATAAATATGTTTTTTGTTTGTTTTGGATTTTGTTATAAACATACAAACCATATAGATGGATCTATTTATTTGTGATCTATTCGTCTCGTGTGCACTTGTTGGTTTTGGAAAGAAACGATAAAACGATATTGAAGAAAGGTTATTAAGATACGATATGGAGTACAGAGAGAACTTTGATCATAGACATACTGAAACTAAGTTTACCGATAGCTAATGCAAAAAAAATACATAAAGTATAAATAATAATTACATTAATAATACACTTAATATACATACATATACCATTGTACTAGATTTAACTTTATCTATCGAGATCGAGTGAGTGCTAATGTTTATAACTATGTAAGCGGGTGAGTGTGTTGGCCACTAAAAAACCGGGTGAAAGCCCCGTCTAAATCGGGAAACAAAAACAAAAGAGAATCGAGAAAAAAAACCAAACTAACTCTAAAGCGAAATCTACAGTATGTCAAGAAGCACTTTACACATACATACATATGTATGTACATAAAATTAACATGTACATACAGTGTGAAGAGTTACTTGACTCACTGCATGTGTAATGTACATGTTAATGTTATGTACATATGTATGTGTAAAGTGTTACTTGACAGACTGTACATCTAACTCTAAATTTATATGAATGTATACTTCTATATGTACTCTACTACCTACTATTAAAAGCTAATACAACAACAACAAGAAGAAGAACTACTATTATGATTACAATTACAATTACCAACTACAACTACAACTACAATTACAATTACAATTAATACTAAACAACCCCAAGGTCCACCGTGGTCCCCTTCTAGAGATTTCCCTGACCCGTCTGTCCTGTTCTTCCCCCTATTGTCAAAATCCCTCTATTCCCACGTATACTTATACAATACATACCAATATTTGTACATGCAAACAAGTGTAACCAAAAAAAAAAAAAAGAAAAAAAAAGAAAGATAAATAATAATAAGAAAAAAAGATGATATGGTAAAGGGAATTTAATAGAGCTGGAAAAACATCGATGTTTACGTACATTGATGTTTCGATGTTTTTCATAAAAAAACATAGATGTATCAATATGTCGAAATTTCTCAGAGCTCAAGCTGTTAATTTATATATAAAATTAATAAATCAAAAGGGGAAAATGTGGCGAGATCTCGACGAGATATGACGAAAATTTTAGGTAATAATTTTTTGTTTTTGTCTTAGTTTAGAAGAAAAGTCCTGATTTCCCATATAAAATTCTCAGTTGAACATCGCACATCGATGTTTAAAAACTGCGATGTTTTCAAATTGTGAAAATACATCGATGTATCGATATATCGTCAATGTTCTTTTCAGCTCTAGAATTTAGAATTGAAAATTCTTTTGGAGAGTCAAAGAATCGCAGTCTTTGTTTCGGTGGAATATTATCGCTGAATAAAAAAAATTGGTATTTAGAACTTAAAATACGCGTTAAATACGTGAGACAGAGAGAGAGAAGAGGTATGGAGGGTTACAAAATAAACTTAATTGAAGATGTGTTTAAAATAATATTTACTGTGAATGAAGTGTATTTCAAAGATGAATCGAATAAAACAAATGAAGTAAATGTGCAGTAAAGTTATTCGAACGATTATTTCTAGATTTCTACAGCTTGAAAGCTTGCAATTTTGATAGATTCCCGAATATTAGCGAATAAATGCATGGCATTTATTTGATTTCATAAGAGCGATATGAAATTTACACGATATTTTGCGCATGCACCTTAAGATATATATCGGTATTTTGTCTTCTCATGCGATTAGACCGCTTTTAATTTCAACGGATCGATTGTTTTAATTTGACGATATGATTAGTTCCGAAATAATATTCTATAATAAAAAGGTTGCTGTTGTTCTTGTTGATAATAATTATCGCGATGTTCGGCGGCGCGTACCCTATCTACTTGTGATGATGCTTTAAGACGGCGTTACGGCCAGATGTGGTATAGTGCGGCCCATAGCCATGCCCGAAGCCGGGCAATAATCGGACAGGCTTGGGTTCACGCTGAAAATTGATCATCACTTTGGCGATTATCGATATGACACGATCCTGTTCGCCAATCGTATAGAGGTGATCTAAATAATTGAAATACGATTCATAGCATGCAACTTCCCGTTCTTTTGGTGACATAAGCAGAATTTTGGTATCACGTTGAACATCGGTAATAATTTGAAGATCCACTTCCATGAAGCGACAAAAGGCAACAGCTTCCGACTGCATGCAACGAAAAAATCGATTTAATAGATCGTAGTTGAATGGCTTTGTCGGTTTGCGTGGTGACTTGAATTTGGGCTTCTGCAGTTTCGATACAAATTGCAACAGGGATTGTTTACGTGGTGGCAACGCTTGGCTCGGCAATGGCGCTTTCATCGACTGCAGCTGTGTCATCTCGTGTAGATGGCGATAGTCATCGATAAGTGAGCTCCTCTCTAGGCCAACCGATGCAAGCTCTTCATCGGTGAGTTCGTCCAGTCTGTAGAGTGCTGCCAATTTGCTATTCGATAGTTGGCAGCTGCCTGAGAACTTAAGTTTGAAATTCCCAGCGCCTAATTGAAAAAGATTATTTGAATATGTGCATCGATAATATTAATATAGTTACCGATTACCATTTTTATCGCCCATGGTTATTTGTTTTGAGTGTGTTTATGTTACAAAATATATATATGGAATTGTTTTTAGAAAAATTCTATTGTGCTTTAGCTATGAATTTAACTTGTGAATGTCAAAGTGTTGCAAACAATTTGTATATTGTATTGGTTTGCTGCGATTCGAATGGCAAAGCTATATTTGTATAAATAATAAATGTTTCTGCTTGATTTTTGAAAACAAATTTAAACCTAACGAATAAGTCGCGTATTTATCGATAAAATTGCAGTAACTGCTCGCCTGCATTGCATTGATGCATTTCTTATATAAAAGTTGACACACTATATTTCTTGTTTTTTAATTTAATACACCCAATCGCTTTATTACAATTTACAATGTGTTCATATATATATTTAATTAAAATTGATGCGATATATTTCCGTTGCGATAGAAATGTCGCATCGACTCGTGCACATCGCGATGTTTCAATTGAAAACATCGCTCTACTCTAGCTAATTCATCGCCATGGCAGACATATCGATATTTGCCCAACTGTAGCACAATTTAGTTAAAAATGAATTAAGTCTTAATTATTTATTTAAAGTATACATTTAAAATATATATAAATTATCAATACTCTCTAGTGAATTAAAGCCAAATAAAAACATATCCATGTTTACCACTCACCGCCATCGAAAGGTAAATCAAACAGAACGTATTTGTTGTTGCTGCAGCTCGTCAAGGCGAGGGGCAAGTAGCAAGAAGAAGACGAAGATGATGATGAAGAGGGATAAGAAGAAGAAGAAGTAGATAGTTTTCTATTGTTTGTTTTCGTTTTGTTTGTTTTGTCGCAGTGCGAGTTTATAATATTGGTTACTTAAGGAAACTGCATGCAATCAATTCTAACAGATCAGCATGTCTGAGGTACGAATCCGGCCACGCCAAGTGCTGATACTGATCATTGTCTTCATTGTGGTCTTGATGATGGTGCATCGTAACGGTAAACGCACCTGCCAGGGCCCCGAATACCTGCAGGCAATGTATTCCAAATCACAGACGGACACGTTGCCCAAAATCTATGCCATAACGCCAACCTATGCGCGACCCGCACAAAAAGCCGAGTTGACTAGGTAAGTAAATGAACAACAACAACAACAATAAGCAGTAAGAAAAGCAACAGTCGCGCAGCACGCCACAGTGGGACACCCTTCGACCTATGTTTCTATGTACATATGTACACATATACATATGCACATGCTTTGAAATTATTCCCGACAGATGGCGCTCGCCTGTCTGCCTTGTTAGCTGACACAAGCACTTAGAGTTATGCTCATACTTTCTTAAATAACTTTTGTGTTTATTGTCCGATCGTATTGCAATTTCGAGAATACGTATGTAATTCATTCAGCTTAGTATATGTTTAAGTTAAAAAGTTGTATATTTTATACAGCGCTTACAAATTAAGTTCAAAAATTAAATTATTGATTTGCGGGGGCGGGGGGCGTGGCACCTAACATTTGAAATTAACTTGATCTGCGCCTGGCACACGGAAATCTTCATGCCAAATTTGGTGTCTCTAGCTTTTATAATAGCTGAGATCTGTGTGTTCATCTGGTCATCCATACATCCGGACATCCGGACAGATCGTGAGCAAAAATATATATATAGTTTATGGGGTCTGCCACGCCTCCTTCTGTCTGTTTTTTATCCATTTTCAATGGTCGAAGGGTATAAAAATATAAATAATTAAATAATAAAATATATTTCATTCTTTAAGGCTTTCGCATCTCTTCATGCTGGTGCCAAATCTGCACTGGATCATTGTCGAAGACTCGAACAGCACGACAACCCTGGTCCGTAATCTTCTACTGCACGCCGGTCTGGAGAATCGCTTCACTCAGCTTAGCATCAAGACTCCGCCGGAGTTTAAACTGCAGGGCAAGGATCCCAATTGGATAAAGCCACGCGGCGTGGAGCAGCGTAATCTGGCACTCGCCTGGTTGCGTGGCAATGCCGATGTGGAACATCATGCCATAGTGTTCTTTATGGACGACGATAACTCCTACTCGGTGGAACTGTTTGTGGAGATGGCCAAAATCAAGCCTGGCCATGTGGGCATCTGGCCCGTCGGCCTCGTTGGCGGCTTGATGGTGGAACGTCCGTTGCTGGATTCAGACAACAAGGTGATCGGTTTCAATGCCGCCTGGCGACCCGAACGTCCCTTCCCCATCGACATGGCTGCCTTTGGCATCAGCATGGATCTGTTCATCAAATACCCGCAGGCTGTCTTCTCCTATGAGGTGCAACGTGGCTATCAGGAGAGCGAGATACTACGCTATCTAACCACACGCGATCAACTGCAGCCGTTGGCAAACAATTGCCGTGACGTGCTCGTCTGGCACACGCGCACCGAGAAGACCAAACTGACGGCCGAGGAGGCACTCATACGTTCGGGCAAACGCTCCGATCTTGGCATGGAGGTCTAGGTCCAAACAAGCAACAGCTTCAGCTACTTAAGCCAACCAAGCAACCATTTATGGACTGACTCCACTGACCATTGCAGGTTCAGCCCAGAGAATTTATAACTGTGTACATTTTAATATTGCCGTCTGTGTGTGTATTATATACTGAATACTATATACGATATACGATCGATAGCATCTACTATGAATTTACTCAAAAACTTGTATCCTATTTGTGTTAAATGTGCAATTAAATGTTATGTGTAAAGTGATGTATGCTCTAAGTACTCCGAAATGTTTTAACATTCAATACTAAACTAAACTTCCATTTACATTTTACTCCTTAACCCTTAACCCACGATAAGCCCACGCAATAAACCCAACAATACAAAAACAATACTATACCAACTGTTAAACTGTCTAACTTTTAACTCTAGTTTTAGTTGCAATTCTGAAAATTGATCTCGAACTCATTTTGTTTTTTCAATTTCCCTTCACAAAAATAAACAGAAATTTCCAAACTCATTTTCACTTTTGATAAATACGACTTTATTTTCCAACGATTTTTGTAGTTTTCGCGATTAATTATCGGTTTATCGGTTTCAGTTTTTCATTGTTTAATTTCCAATTAATCATAATTTATATAAAAAGCTACACCTTGATGTGATGAATCTTATGTGAATTTTGTCTCATTTCATGGCCATATTTTATATGCTGCGCTCCGAAAGCAGTCCTTAAATTTCATCATAGACATACATATACATATATATGTATATAGATATATATATATCAGTTATTGTGTAGCTTCATAGTTCTTTTTTTGTATTTTCATTTTTCTTTTAGTTTTCGAGTAGTTTTCTTATATTAACACACAAAAAATGTTTATTTCTTTTGTTTTTTTCTTTTCTTTCTGTTATATTGTATTTTCTGTATTGTTTTTTATAATATTATTTCTTTTTATATATTGTAGTTAGTAGTAGGTAAAAAAGCTCTGGCAAGGCGCTTGACTTAACTGGCAACAGAAGCTACATAAGCTTTTTGGCAAACATCTACAAAAAACGGGGACTAACCAAGAAAGTCATATGATAATCTCTAGAAAAAAGAAAGAGAAAAGAAAGAAACAACTGTCTTCGGTCTGCCGAAGATTTGATACACTGGCAGAATGGGAGAGAGTATCTTTAGACCACTTGGAGATATATACTTTCTCAATATCTCCAGCAAGTTACGAGATCATAGTCCATATAGAACTTGAGTTCCTTTAGATGCTCTGCAAGTGCATATTGTATAGTATTCAAGTTGGGCTTTTCCGTGTATATATATAAATTGTTTTCTTTTTTTTTTAATTGTTTTTCATTTGTTTTTATTTGTGTAGACAAAAAAAAAGAACTTACTTATTTATATAATTAATTACATATACATCAGATTTAGTTATTTAAATAATCTTTCCTTTCATTTCTTACATACAACTTTGTGTTTTCATTTTCATTCTTTACATGTACTTAAACAAATTGAATTTAAAATATAGAAAATAAAAAGAAAGCAAATACTTTAAACATCAGATCATTGAGTACATTATCATCATTTCAGAATTTGCATTTATTTGTGTTTTATTCGTTTCTCGGCTTTCTTTACAGAATATCATCGAATAAAATATCCATATAAACGTACAGAAAAATAATAAAATAAAAAATCAAATAAAATACAAATTAAAATCAATTGTTTGGCATTTCTCATAGGTTACGATTAATATTGAATACGAGCTGCAAATCCATGCGATAATATCGGTTACTATCGGTTTGTATTTTGCGCACATCTTCAATTAAAACACACACACATCTAGATAGTTATCCATTAAATACACATTCATTTAATTTGTCGCATTTCCTTTTCTCTTTCTGTTTCTGTTTCAATTTCAATCTAACCATGTACATTGAGCATTTTCATTACAACTAGCGTAGATCATACACATATAGTGTGTATGTATTGTATATAACTATTATTTCGTACGGTTTTTTTTTTAAGTATATCAATTTACCAATAGGAAACCAAATCTTAACTAAAGTTGCATTTTCAGAATTTTCTTTTTTGTCATGTTCTTCTCGTGCAAAACAAATGCTAGCAAAGTCTTTTGTTCAGTGTATTTTTTTAAGTACTACGAAATGCTGAAGTGGAAAAGGGGGTGTGGTGGGGTGTGGGGGGTTGGTGTTCGAACTTAAGGTTACAACTTATTTATGGCATGTTTAAGTTAGTTAAACTAATATATTTTCTTTTTGTTTTTGTTTTGTTCTCTCACTTTAAATGCTAAATAAATGTAATATTTCTCATTTTGTGTTGTAAGGCATAATTTAAGTTTTCTTTTCTTTTTTATTTTCTCTTTGTTTTTCTTTTTGTTTCTTTTCTTTTTTTTGTCATTATTATTCGTTTTGATCTTAAGCTAAATGCTTCGCGAGAGAGCGATAGAATATAATAAAATAAGCTATGCAGCGAATAGAAAGTGTGAAGCAACATGGACAATGTATTACTTTATTGTAGTCGAGTGTAGTGTCGTGTAGTGTAGTGTTGTCAAGTGTATTCAGAATGTGTGCTATGCTTGTTGTACTGAGCTTATAAATACTATTTATGTATATTGTTTAGATATCGTATAATGTATAATATACTAAGACATTTAGTTGAAGGTCGAGAAGGTATCGAAACGTTTAACATATATAAAACTGAACACCTCAACGCATATGCCAATCAAATCAGAACATCTTCCTTCTCTGTCTGTATGTGTGTTTGTGTGTGTGTGTGTTTGTGTGTGTGTGTGTTTGTGTGTTTGCTGTTCCCACAGCTTTGGCTTTGGTTTCGGCTACTTCTGTTCTAGTTCTTGTTCTCGTCTCGCATTCGGTTCGTGCTCGTGTTCGTGTTCATGTTCGTGCTCGTGTTCTTCGGCAGCTTGATACTCGTTCTTCTTCGTCTTCGTCTTTGCTTCTCGTTCGGTTTCCTTCGCGTGTGTTTTCAATACTATTTTCTCTGTTGCAAGTTTTGTGCACTTCATACTCCAGTTTTCCAGTGTTATTTTTTTGTTTGTTGTGTTTTTGTTTTGTGTTTTTGTTTATACTGCGGAATTCTTGCCAATAATTTCACCACTGCGTGAGTGCACAAAACGTCCGTCGAATTCGATGGTTGAGTTCTGTTTAATGCTGCCGGTAGGAGTGCGCAGGGGCTCCTTTTCCTCCCTGAATAGAAGAAAGTAATTGAATTAATCGTGTCTTAATTGCAATTTAGAGTTTTGCAAAAGAGAATTCGAAAAAAGAGCTCAAAAGATAACAAACAAGAGACACAGAGAGAGCGAGAGAGAGCAGGAGAGCAAGTCAATCAGCTAATGGCAGGACATGTATGCTGGCTAACAAAAGCTATATGCTACGGCACACAACGACGCGTACTTACCACACTCGCTAGAGACGGACGCGTGTTGTCTACAAAACAAAAAGCTCACTGTTACGACAAAGTAACTGTTAAGCAACTAATTTGATCTACAATTTATAACTGTACAAATAAAATGACATGAAAAACTCATAACACGTGTCCATCTCCAATTTGCATACCTGCAAGCTAAGCTACAAATAAAGCTTTTAAGCTACAACAACAGAGAGAGAGAGAGAGATAAAAAAGCTAAGTTTTGCATGCAGTGCGTGATGATCAAATGTCAAGGAAAATGAATAGTGTTGGAAAACGAAAAAGAAAGTGCACTACAAAGAGAGTGAGCGAGAGAGAGAGGAGTGCGAGAGCGGACGCATTATATAGATGTTTATGCAGGTACGTACAATGGTGATGGCAGTGGTGAGCCGCCGAGCTTAACGGGCGGCGGCAGAGGTAACGGTGATGGTGGCGGCTCCTTAACCAGCTGTCCACTGCAATAAGGTAGCGGGAAACGCCAACCATAAAGACTGCTTGGTTAGATCGTAATTTGTTGGATTTTTTGGTATTTTTTTTTTTGATTTGGTTTCAATTTTGATTTATTTTCATTCAATTTGGATTTTTTTTTTTTTTTTTTTTTTGGATTTTGATTTGGTTGGATCGGTACGTATGAGGTTGATGGTGGTAACGAGTTGAGAGAATCGAGAGAGAGTATACAGATAGTATGGAGACACAATGATAAGGCGAATGAGTGAATTTGAATGAATGAATGCAGTGTTGTTTCTTGTATTGTTGTAATCGAGTGTGAGTCGTGTGATTGTTGAAAATGATATATGATAAATACAAAGTGAACAAAACTATCGAATAAAATGAAACATTTAGTGTTCGTTGCGCAGCCAGTACCAGCTTTAAGTTGAATAACATACATAGATACATATGTATACAGGAGATGGGAATATAAACTCTATATCGACTACTCTCGAGTCGCAGAAGGCACTTTACGGAGGGTAGGTGGTGGGGGGGTTTTAAGAGTGAAGCGATATACATATCTACACGATAGCTTGGCAACTGGCTGCGTACTTGCTCTAAGCCTAGTTCCACTGTGCAATTAATTCGTGTAATATCGATAACAATTCCATATGCCGATATTTATTATAAGTATCGATATTTGTGCTACAGTGGAATTTGACTGCAACAGACAGACGACAACAAAGAAGAAGAAAGAGACAAAACGAGGAACGCAAGTAAAGTATACGATATTTTACAACACTGGAGATTAAGTTTCAAAAACAAGCGCGGTTTTTTCTTGTTCTTGTGGTGGGGGAAGGGGGGGTGAATAACGGAAAACTTGGTATTGTGTGTGTGTGTTTTGTGTGTGTGTGTAAACACTTAATATTGCACTAGAAATGAAATAGAAATGAAAAATACGAAAGGGAAACGTAAAATAAACGAATAAGCAGTACGAATGTGAGAGGAGGAGTAATGAAAAGTCTTTTCTTTCTTTTTAATTTTGATTTTAATTTTGATTTTGATTTTTGCATTTTTGCATTTTTAAACGGATATTAACGAATTGCGATTGAATAGGAAGGACTTTGGACGCGCATAGACCCAATTGTATTCGAAGTCCGGATGATGAGAATTTTTACTATTGCTGGTGCAAATATCGACAAAAGAGGTTCGAGAAAGAAACAAACGAAACGGAAAGGAAACAAATAGATTGTTTAAAATATTTTTGGATTTCTTTTTGGTTGATTTTCATATCATTTTTAGTGCAATATTATTGAAGAACGGGAAGAGGGAATCTGCTTGGAATGGTTACAATAGGAAGGGGGGGAGTGTATATATATAACTATGGTATTTAATATATTATTTGCTTACCTGCCCAACTTGGCCTCGTCATCGATCTCTGATGGCGATCGTTTGGCCTTGCGGCACATGGCGGCCATGACACCCATGTGTACCGTTATGCAGCAGAGCAGATCCACAATGAAGAGCAGCAAGAGGACGCCGCCCACAGCAATGCCCACAATGGCAGCCGAGGAGAGTACTTGACGATCGGCAACTTGAATGACATCGATACCTGTTCAAGAGAGAGAGAGAGAGAACGCCATGGGGGAAGAAAGAAGAAGAGAAAGAGAGCGCGAGATTCCGGTTGGTGTGTGCGTGAGGGAGAGAGAGAGAGAATGGTGCGGAGTGTGTGTGAGGGGGGAAGGCAATTGATTAGTAAATTGTCATTCAAGTCTTGCAAAATTAATCGTAATCGTAAGATATAGCATATATAGTATATATATATATATATTCGTATAAGTTTAAACTAAGCTAAAGCATACTCTCACCCTTGACTGCAGTCCCAGGGTATTTGCCTCGCCTGGACTGCATTCAAGTGGCGCATCTAAACCGGATATTACAAAACATTGTTTCTTTTTTTAAATCTTGGAATTCAACACGATTCTTAATGTGTAGTAATTTTTGTTTCTATCTTTCTTTGTACAAACATATTTTACATTTTTGTGTGTGTATTTTGAGAAGAAAGAAGAACAAAATAAAAGAAATTACGAAAGTTAAAATTAAAAGTTTGTTTCGGCATGCCGAATATGTGAACTCTTGCAGAACGCTGTAGAGTTATCGATAGTAAAGAGAGTGCAGTGTAGCGGAACTATCGAACGTTTTGAAGTAGAATTGATTATCATTTAAATAAATTGCATAATCGATGATTCAATTTGAAAGCGATGAATTGTTTTGACTTTGAAATGATATAATACAGCAAAGAACTGTGTAGTATCGATAGTTTCAGCGATAGACAGACAGAGTAACGCTTCTGCAAGAGTTAAATGTAAGAAAATAAATAAAATAATAACTAAATACAGTTTTAAAACTATAAATTATAAAGCTTGTGTTGTTAAAAATCAAGTGAAATCACACCAATTAGCCATAACATAATGAGCAGCATTTTCGATAACTTATCGATAAAGTAGTTCATATCAAAACGATAAGAAAATAACAAACAAATTGTATAATTAAAACATGCAGCCTTCGTTGGGGCAGGTCAATAGCGCTGATTAGAGTGGTTAGAGAGAGAGAGAGGTTCAGAGCAGGAGAGCAAGTAAAAGAGATAGAAATAGAGAGAGAGAGAGAGAGAGACAGAGTTTGATAGGTACAGAGAAAGTGTGTGAACAATTAAGCTGAAAGCTTTGTGATTCTTGTGAGGAATCAAAACAAGAAACGCCAATAAGCAAAATATACAAGCAAAAGCATTTTTAGTCGATCAACTTAGAATGAAAGTTTTGTACAAGGAACATGTATGTGTATAATACTTATAAGCAGGTTGCGGCAGGGTTTGGTTGTAAGTGTGTGTGTGTGTGTGGGATAACCATAACGATAACGATAACACTTTCAAAAGAAACATATAAGTGCGCTTCGTTTACCAATTTGCAGAAAGAACATTTAACAAAATTTGCTTAGTTACAAAACGATTTAAATATTATTTGTTTAATTAAGTTTTGTTTGTTTGTTTAAGTGCTGCACGTTTTAAATATATCGATTAATTTTTATATATTGTTTTTTTTTAGTTACATATCTAAAGTAAAAAGTGTTGAAAACTTGTTTGTCTTGTTAGTGAAATTGTCGAGTTAGTCTATTGACATGAAATTAAAATCGAATGCAACTGTGTGTGTGTGTGTGTCTGTTAATCAATCGTAGAGTGTGTGTGTGTGTAAATATTGAAAACTATAAACTATATAGCATATGAATAGTTATCGATTATATAGAGTATTTGATTAACAAACTTGTTTGCTGTTGCATGACCATATTACCTGTCGACAGTTGTGCGCCATCTTTACAATAGATATTATCAAATTTGTTCGCTTATCGATAACGATTTATCGACACACACACACACAGACAGACATGTACACGTACACAAAAGAGACATACACTTATTTGTTAAAGTTGTTTTTTATTTATTACCCAAAATGAACTTCTTAATTCGTAGTTTATGTTTCGGTTTTTGGTTTATCTTTTAGCTTTTTCTTCTGTTTTTCTGTTTTTCTGTTTATCTTTTCGATTTAGCTTACAACATTCATGACACTTATGCGCTTTTAGTTTTTAGCCTGTGGTTATGTGTTTGCCTGTGGTTTGCTGTCGACTGTGTGTGTGTGTTTGTGTATGTTCTGTGTAAGTTTTTGTGGCTGAGAGGGAGAGAGAGAGAGAAGTCTCGCAATCTCCTGTCGAAACGTTGGGGCACGTTTTCTCATGTTTCACATATAATTGAGCTTTATTCTTCCACAACTGGTTGTTAAAAAGTTAACTGCTAGTTTAACTGCATGTTAAATAAGGTTAATTTTGGCTAAGTTCTATACTTTTGCTATTGTGGCACTGACTGTCAGCATTTAACTGACAGTTAAACTGTATGTTAGTGTTAACACACAGCTTGTTAATGTTAATGTTAAACATGTAGTTTGACATAAATTTAGCCCAAAACTTGTTTCACACTGACTGTCAGCATTTAACTGACAGTTAAACTGAATGTTAGTGTAAACACACAGCTTGACGAAAAATTAGTCCAATAACTTGTTTCACATGCTTGGCATACATATGTAACTGTAAGTATGAATTCTCTTGTGACATTAAACTTATATACAGTTAGCTGCTACTTTAAACTGCTTTATATGAACTGCTTGCACTGCTTGGCCTTTCCCGGCGATTTTCAAGCCCTCTTTGCTCTCTTTTATTAACGTTTATTTAACTACATTTAGGTCTTTCTTCAAAAAAAAAAACAACAAGTCGATCTGCCTAGCAACGTTAGGCGGGCTGAATTAGTCTCTAACTATATATGTATATATATATATATATATATATATATATATATATATATATAGATATTTATATATATATGCTATATATATGTATGCATGAATGTTATGTATATAACTTTTGTATAGTTGTTATAAATGGAATTATGTTCTTTATCGATACTTGTATATAAATATTTAGCTAGAAAAAGTTTCGTTTACTAAAAATTGTATACAGGAATAATTCGTCTAAGTTTATATAATGTATGTATATTGTAAGTATATGTATGTATGTATTTGTAAAGGTTGCAATACGATGAGTATATTTTTTTATTCTTGTTTTCCATTTCATTAAGCTTAATACACCATGTGAAACAAATTCGTAGTTGGAAACATGTAGATTGATAGGAGGATAGCAGGATTAGATTAACATACGGGGCAACCTATTCATCTTATAGAAATGGATCAAACTCGATATTCACTACAGTTCACACATCTAACATACTTTTAGTTACTTATTGTCCCCTTAACGTATACGTTCGAGTTTTATATAGAATAGAAAAGCCCACACTAAAGTCACAAAATTCTAGGGATTAATGTGCAACATACACTACTCTTGGATTGCGTTCAAGTGTAACCGGTGGAGTTTCTTCTTCTTCTTCGCTTTGTTTAACATTTTCATATATATAATAATGAGTAATAAACAGATTTGAGGACCTTGCAGATACATATATGAGATAAAATACGATACAATTTGATGGGGGTATTCAATTATTGACTTGCAAGTAATAAGTCACTTGTTTAACTCAAAGTGATTCGAATTTGCAAGTGATTTGTTTGCATTCGTTTCAGATTCTGCGCTCTAATTGATGTCTATTTTATGTAGCCAAGAAATCTATAATATCATCTGCAAGGACCTTAAAAAATATGAGGATAAACTTCAACAAACAATTGATTGCAAAAGTAAAATATGTAACATTTTAAAACATTTTAAAATATTGTTATTTCTTTTAGAGCTTTGATCTTGCGGTTTCTCTTTCTTCTAGCGGGTACCTCTTAATGTGTTCTAAGTGTATCTAAAATTTGACTTAATTGATTTTGCTTGGCAGTGTGATCTCTTTCCTGGAATAACTGGAAGGGGTATTGAACTAAATAACTGAATAATCCCACTCTATGAAGTGTTTAACAAGTGTTTCGATAATAGAAGCTTAAAAACCTTTTAGCGATTTGGCCTAAGTACATATAGTATTTTTGTAGTATTTTTTGTTGGTTGTTTTAGTCGTTTTTTTGTTGTTGCATTTTGAATTTTGTACATTGAATGGATTTATATAGCGCACATATTTATAACACTCTAGTCATATTTATCATGTGTAGTATATTTTGTTGTTCTTCATGCTATTACATTTTTGGTATTTATGTATCTATTTTTTTGTTAGTATTTTTTACGATATTCTCTCTTGGCTGCTGTCGTTAATTTCCCACTCTTAATATTATTTACAATTCACGTTGAATAGAAAAAAAAAAAACCAGAACCGAATCGGTTTGCGATTACGGCAAATCCTCCAAGTTGCTCGAGGGCGGGCGGGCGATGGGGCGTGGCCCACTTAAGCAGGGCGCGTCGTCAGCAGCAGCAGGAGTAGCAGTAGAGGGGCGGCGGTGGCAAGCAGTGGAGGCGTGGACAGTGCGCTGCTTGAGGATGAATAGGGTTTGCCTGTTTGTTGTTGTTGGGGATACGGGAAGCAGGTTCACAAACGGGGAGGTACGGGTACGGAGGGTACGGGTGCGGGTACGGGTTCATTTACATTGGTTGGTATTTAGTTGGTATTTTTTTTTTGGTTGTTTTTTGATTGTTGTTGGTATTTTTAGCATTCGATTTTGGGGGGAAATGGTTTTTTTTTTTTTTTTTTGTTTTTGTTTTTTTGGTTTGCATTGCACACACAGCGTAAAAGAGAGAAAAACAAAGAAAAGTAGTAGAAGAAAAAAGGAAGAAAAGGAAACACACAAAAGAATATTTTTGTTGGTTTCTTTCTTTTTTTTTTTTTTTTTTTGTTGGTTGCACACAAATATTGTTGTAATCGATTAACGATAGACAATTAAAGGCGACGAGAACGACGTTGACATTTTGGCTTGACTCAAACATTATGTATGTATGAGTGCGTGTGTGTATGTGTGTGTGTGTGTGTGTGGGTGGGTGTGGGAGTGTCTATCGAGGAACTTGTGAGGAAGTATCGATTATAGTTTTGCACTGCTTGCACTGCTTGTTATCGAACAGTTCGGTGCGTGTGTGTGTTTTGTTAGTTTCTGGACTGTTGTTTATTAGATACTATGACTATTAGTAGAGTAGATAGAGTATACGAATATGTTTATATATATATATATAGATAGATCATAGATAGTTATAGTTATTAAGTAAATGCAGTTGGATTAGACTTAAGTTAGTACTTAGAGTTAGTATAAATGTAGGGAAATCAAGTTAAAGCGTGATTAGAATGATGCATGAAAGAGAAGGATGCTGTATAACACACACACACAGACACACGATCATACGCACATACACACACACACAAATACATAAACATACTGTATGATAGTAATATATGAGTGAAGAAGAACGACAAGCAGCTAAACAAAAAGCAAATGAACGAGTCAAAAATATATTGATAGATCTGATAGATGCACAGATAGTTGAAAGACAGAGAGAGAGAGAGACAAAGGAGAGAGCGAGATAGACAGCGTGTCGCAGAGTGGAGAGAAATAACAAAAGAGCAGAGCAATCTTCGGATGACCGAAGACTTGAATACCCACGCAGTTAAGGCAGTCGTTGTACAGATACGGAAAGTTTGGAGAGTCGTTTGTTTTAGACTGATCTTGATATATTGTTAATAAGTTTTATATTATATCAATAATTGTATCAAATTGCACAGAGTTTACATAGATCAATGAAGTATCAGTATAGATAAAGGCTGATTTATTAGCTATTATCTTTTTGGCAACACTGGTTTAAACAGCTGACGCACGTTTCGTATTTTCTATCACTGTCAAACATGTTAAGTTTGGTGTATAATTTAACCATGAATCTTACAGTCTTACAAACGAACAACGCGCTGCAAATTATTGCATTTGATTATCTGTTAAGAAAGTTCATTGCGCGCTTCTTTTTTTAAGCATTTATTCGTGAGGTACCGGATACCCAAATGTTGGAAAGAGAATGCCAAAATAGGACTAAGCGAATGAAGCATTTGAGTCGCAGTCGTGCTCAACATTTGCATGAAATAATCTTCAAACATTCATTTATATGCAACGTTCTTTCGATTCAAATCAAGATTTCATTTATTTCTCTGCATTTTTTGTGTTTTTAATATGAAAAACTTTCCTATAGCTCTTAAAAAATCACCTTGCCCGCTCTGCGTTGTGGGTATTGAAAAAAGAGTTGCCATTGCACATAACGATTTGTATTTTTGTCTTTCTTTCATATTTATTTGTTTAATTGGTCTGTTTTGTTTTTTGTTTCAATTTAAATTTAATAAACTTTTTGCTTAATTCAAACTGTTTTTTTAACTAAAGCAATAGTCGCAATACATACAAAGGATAATTGAAGAATTACACACGAATAAAAAAAAAATATATAAAGCAATTGCAAATAAAATTACGTTTGTAGTAAAGAATAAAGAAATGGTTTTTTTAGAACTAGAAATATTACAATTAACAAATGGTTGTTCATTATCGTATTAATATTAATTAAAATTACATTATTACAATAAATTTTAAGGTTGAAATAAAAAAAATATTCGCTCTCAAAAATGTGATGAATGCGCACACACACACAAAAATATAAAATCATATATATTGATAATGTTTCGGATTTATCGATTCGATTTCTTGCTGTTGTTGTGTGTTTATATTGTAGATATTTTATTATTTAATTAAGTAAATGCTTATATATATTGTAGTTGAGAGAAAATAAAGTGTGAAAATCGTAAGAAAATTGTTTCAAAATAAGTTTCTAAATTTCAGACGCGCTCTCTCTGGAACACACACATACTAGGCTGAATATAGCATACGATATACGTTATACGATATAAGGTTAGGGACGATAAACTGTAGACAGCTGCACGGTATACGATAGACGGAACACAACATACGATATACGGTATATCAGCTTAATGTCGTATGTGAAATACAGTTACGATATGGTTTGTGCACGCTATACACGATCAAAGGCTTACGATATACAATACATACGATACAGACTGATGCAACACGTAAGAAGGAGTGAGAGACAATGAGCACAACAACGATTGAACACATATTCGTTTTGATGTCAAGTTGAGGGTGTGCGTGTGTGTGTGTATGTGTGAGTGTATGTGTATATACGAATATATGTGCAAATGAAACCGCAATGAGCGCGCTTCAATCGGTTACTCTTTGCATACTCTTTGACCTAGCTCAGTGTACATGAAATCGGACTTTGTTTGAACCCCAACTGGAATGTGAAACGGTTTGTTTCGTATGTGAAACTTGGGGCTTTGGGGGGAGGGAGGCAGTCAAGGGGATCGCACAGTTGTAGTTATCGTTAGGAGTTTGTTGTTAGAGCTTCAAAGGCAACGCACAAAAAAGCATGCAACAAAAAAAGAAAACATTGTAAACTAGAATTGAACATTGATTGAATTTGCATTATTTATAAGAAAAAAACACACAGAGACAAATATTAGAAAATAAAAGGCAGAGTAGTAGGAGGAGAGAAGAATGTGAAATCATCAAATCATACGCAGTTACACTGACTAAAAATAGTTGTCGAATTGAAACGCAAAAAGGAATAAACACTACAAAAATGTATGCAAAGTTATTGTACTCGCTATGATTATTATTATTTGTAACTTTTTTTGTTTTTTTTATGTTTTGCTTCAATTTGTTTTCAAAGGTATTTCGTATAAATATATATATGGATATTCTATACGTTCATGGAGCGATCAAAAATAGTGTACGATATATATATATATCGATATATATGTATAGATGCGTGTTGTATATACATATATAGTATTTATATATTCATAGATAGTATGCATGTATTTTTCAAGAATTTGTGTACGATTTTGTTAACGGCTCATCAGAGGATATGCGATGTCGATAGCGAATTCGATGTTATCGATTATTCTTTGACTTTTTTTATTAAGATTATGTTTGTTTTCAATGTAATAATCGAACGTAATCGGTATCGTTATCGGCTTTAAACTAACATCGAGGCTAGTACACTAAATAGAGTTATGCTTATTGTTGTGGTCAGCGCAATGATTGTTGTTGTTGCTGTTGTTGATGTTGTTGTTGTGGTTGTGAGATGTTTGTGTAGCGAACTGACGCCAGAATTAAATCCAGCCGAATACAGCAATGTGCCAAGATTGTTATTATCGGAATCGGACTCACCTCTAGTCGTCTTCATAATTATCGATGCTGGCGATGAATAGCCGATGGCATTGTGTGCCTTCAGCTCGATGCGATAATAGGTGTTACCACTCAGATCAGTCATCTGGTATGAGGTGGTCTCCGACACATCAATGGAGCTGCAACGATTCTCCAGTTCGGTCCAGGTGCCGGCCATCTTGGTGCCCTGCAACATGAAAGACAATTAGATGAGAGAGAAAGGAGAGAGAGAGAGAGAGGACACTTACCGGACAGTACTTGATCTGGTAATGATCGATGGGCTCGCCATTGTCGGCCGGCACACCCCAGCGGAGCTCAAAGTGATCAGAGTAGGGTGACACCACAACAGGTTCCTCCTTATCGTTCTGTACGGGGCTGTGCAATGGCTTTGGCTCCTCGGGGGCCGAGCGACGTGGCGTCGATTGTTGCTGATTAACACCCCAATTGCCAAGTCCCACATCATTGCTAGCGGCAAAACGGAAGCTATACATGGTCTGTGGACGCAATCCTTCAACAATGTATGGCGAATTGGGTGACCAGCTGCGATTAAGGGCTGACGACCAGTCCGGATTCAATGCCTCCTTATATTGCACACTGAACGCTTTAATGGGCAAACCCAGTTCGGTAGGTGGTCCACGGATGTCGAAGGTAATTGTTGTGGCAGTCAATGCACTTGGCTTGGCATAAGCTACAAAGTCCGGTACGCGTGCCTCCTTCAGCTGCATATCGTGCTCGGCAGAACCATGAATATTTGTCGCAATGCACTTGTAGGCCGAGTAATATTGCCGTGTAATGGGTAGCACAATCAGGTTGCTAACTGGTCCAGTACCTTCGATTCTCAGATTCGTATCGTACAGATCCTTAATGTTGCGTCCATTCCAACGCCATTCAATGGTTGCATTCGGAATACTCATGGCCTGGCAACTAAGATTGGCCGGACGTTGTTCCCAGCTGAATATTGGTGTCTTCTTCTTCATCTCTGTGAAATCTGGTGGGAATTCGATGGCAATGTGACCGGTCTTATAGGCAGTATCACCCTTATTGGTTGCAATGCATTGATATAGTCCATCATCAGTGCGACGGGTTTGTGAGATGCGCAAGGTGCCGCTGCTCTCGCCACGTTCCTCATCGAAAGATTGCTCCAGACTGATGCGCTCATCATCCAATTGCATACCGGCTGTGTACTGTTTCTCTGTGCCCCAGCGACGGAAGGTGATGGCGGGTGCAGGACGTCCACGTGAGCGACAGGTGATGGCAATTTCTTTGCCCACAACACCAGTTACATTGTACAGCTCATAGACGGCGGGACGGACAAGGACATTCAATTTGGTCTTTTGGTAGACAACGCCGGCGGCATTCTTGGCCAGGCAAGTGTAAGTATCATAATCCTCCTGCACCACCGAACTGATTGTGAGTAGACCAGTCTGTGAGTTCACCTTGAACCTATCCACATTGGCGACATTCAGTTGTGCTGATTCCTTGATCCAATTGATTTCTGGCACCGGTTTGCCTGTGGCAGTACAGTTCGCTGCATACGGTTTACCCTCGATGGCTTCCAGTGTGGTGGGCAAGTACACAATTGTGGGTGGAGTGTAGACCTCGACACGTATGGTGCGCTCAAGCAGTTCACCAGTCTCAATTACAGCAGCACGGCACGTGTAGATGCCATCATCCGAATCTTCCACGTTGTTAATAAGCAAACCATCAGTCTGTACCAGGTGCTTGGAATCTGTGCGAATCTGTGAGGCAATGGGAGAACGGTTAGGGTGTCTTCTTTGGATAGAGGTACTGAGGTAGTGGTAATGAGTTTGAGGTACTGAGGCAGAGGTACTGAGCTAGAGGTACTGCGGAAAAGGTACTGAGGTAATAAGGAAGAGCTACTGAGGCAGTACTGAGGTAGAGATAATGAGAAAGAGGTAATAAGGTAGAGGTTCTGAGCTGGAGCTACTGAACTAGAGCTACTGAACTAGAGCTACTGAACTAGAGGTACTGAGGTAGAGGTACTGAACTAGAAGTAATGAGGTAGAGGTACTAAGAAAGAGGTACTGAATTAGAGGATCTGAAGTAGGGGTACTAAGGAAGAGGTACTGAGCTAGAAGTAATGAGGTAGAGGTACTGAGGTGGAGGTATCGTGGTAGGGGTACTGAGAAACAGGTACTGAGGTAGAGGTACTAAGGAAGAGTTACTGAGGTAGAGGTACTGAGGTAGAGGTACTAAGGAAGAGGTACTGGGGTAGTATTGAGGTAGATGTAATGAGGAAGAGATACTGCGGTAGAGGTACTAAGAAAGAGGTACTGAGATAGAGGTACTAAAGAAGAGATACTGAGGCAGTACTGAGCTAGAGGTACTGAGGTAGAGGTGCTGAGGTAGAGATACTGAGGTAGCGGTATTAAAGTAGAAGTACTAAAGTAGAAGTTCTAAGTAGATGCACTAAAGTAGCAAGGTACTAAGGTACTAAAATAGAGTTAGAAGTAGAAGCACTGACGTGGAATTACTAAAGTATAGGTGCTGAGGAAGAGGTACTGAGGTAGAGGTACTGAAATAAAGGTACTGATGTAGAGGAACTCATGAAGAGGTACTGAGGCAGAGGTAGAGCTAAAGGGTTGTGTTCACTTACCGGATCTCCGTTGCGCAGCCAGTCGATGGTCGGATTGGGATCGGCTTTCACTTCGCACTTGACCACGTAGTTAGTACCCAATGTAGGGAACTGATTCTCCGGCGCATTGGTCCAAGTAATGGCAACTGGAAAAAAAAGACGATAGAGAGAAGGGATAACATTAACTAGGTGCCAGACAAATTCCAAGTATATTTATTAAGGGTAGTCAAGGAGAAGACTAAGTATGCCGTGTTATATATGCCTTGCATAATATAATTCCAAACAAACTGTCAACGACACAACATAAAAGCAATTCAAACATCAAGCGCAAAATCCAAGTTATTTGCGCGTATTTGTTAGCCAGGCGTCCCCCTACCGCCTAGTGCTTCTCAAGCTCTGCGAACTTGTACTCAACTTGCCACAAGGGTCACACTAACGAGCCGGACTAAAGGACAGGTGGCGGGACGGACGGACGGGCGACGAGGCATGCCAATAAATCTCTGTTGCAGCAGCAGAAATTGAAAAAATTGCTAACTGAAATTCCTAAATCAAATACCAAACACACAAACAAGCAGCAACAGCAACAGCAGCAGCAACAGCCAGAGCATGGCACCAGGACGTGGAGGGGTCTAGAAGCATATGGTGGAAGGGGGGGCGTGCAGTCAGGCAGCAAATCGAAGCTGAACTACGCTGGCAAAGTTAAGGCGCAAAGTGAAATATATTTCGCACACGAAACTGTTTAATGCCAAAATGCAATTCGTGTGCAACTTGCAGTTTGGCCCACATTGGGCGCCCACTGGCTTGGACAATATGGGAAATTTGTTTCATAGGGGGGCATGAGGAAAGCATGGAGTGCGGGATCTCATAGCCAAACTTATCAAGCAAATATAACAGCAATTCGAGTGAAGTTTCCCCTACGGGTTCGACATTGGGCCTGCTAAATTGCTGTTGGGGGAATTTACAAACTGAGCAACTCAAAATGCAATTCGAGTTAAGGTATTGTATGAATAAAGGCACGAGAGAATTTTTTCTCGGCCCACGTTGGGCGCCATGTATTGGTTTTAACCTTTCTAGCTCATATAGCAATGATTATTGTAATTATGAGGTCGTAATTGTTTTTTTTTGTTTGACCTATTTTAACCCACGTTGGGCGCCATGTATGATTATAACAGTGAATTTGATACCTTTACACCTTTAATTAACCTTGCAATTAACTCCAATCATCAACATAATTCAATCAAGCCAACAATTTCTTTCAAACGCAATTGGATTTCTTTGATTTGCCTTTTCTATTTGAGCCTAAGGTACTTTCTGGTCTCTCTCTGCCTCTCTCTCTCTCTCTCTCGATTGATTGGTTTTCTAGCTATATAAAATTGATTCATTCATAAATTTTAATAAAGATTTTATTTGTTTCTCTATGCAATTTGTGCTCAATTAAATTTTCAAAATCAAAAATGCAGCTATGAAATTCAAAAATAATTTCACAGAATGCAGAAGCGGACTCTGGGTAATGTATGGAATCAACGAAATGGACTGTACTGTGTTTGTATTTCCTTTCCAAGAAGGTGGGAAGGATAGAGGGGAGGATGGAGAGTAAAGGAGAGGAGGTTAAAGGAAATGCAACAGCAGTTTGCCTCATTTCCTGTGCGGAAATTGTGCAGATCATTTTGTGGCCAACTAGAGAGACTGGGAGGCAGGTGCAGATGCTACCCAAAAAAGGGGGCGTGGCATTTGCTGCCATTGCTGAGCTGCTGCTTTCAGCGAGGTATGTGTGGGTATGTGTGTGTGTGTGCGTGGCTCAAATATTTACAGTTTATTTATAAATCAGTGTAATAACAAGCCATCTGTCTAGCTGGCTTAGCTGTCTTTCTGTTTGGCTGTCAGTGAGCGAGGCAGAGGAAGGCAGCGAGAGAGAGAGAGAAAGAGAGAGAGAGAGAGAGAGAATGGTGAGTGCAAGTGCAGAGGTTAAAAGTATTTTGAGCCAAATCCCATAGCTGGCCATGGGGCAACCTCTCCTGTCCAGCCTGCACGGCAAGTTGTGTAAAAACATTTTCTATTTTCCAATTTTATTGGCAGTGCAAGTCGCCAAAGCTTGCTCTCTACCTCTCTCTCTCTCTCTCTCTCCCCTCATTCTCTGTCGCCCTTTCTTTGCGCTGTCCAAGTTGAAGTCATGTGTGTGTAACATATAAAATAAATAAAACTTGTTGTCGAATTTTCTTTGCTCTGGCTAAAGGCAAACAACTTTGTTGTTGCTGTTGTTCTTGTTGTCGTTGTCGTTGTCGTTGCGTGTGAGATTTTGTTGTTCAAACACTTTTCGCTGACGTCTGACAGCACAGGCAGAAGAAGAGAGGGAGAGCAGAGAGCAGAGAGGTACCGCAGGCAAGACAGAGTGAGTGAGAGTGGGAGAGACTAAGATGAACTAGTTTACGATTTCATTATTAGTTTGAACAACGACAGCAATACACGGATAAGGAAGGACAACACACAACATATAGACTGGGAACAGTCGCGCAGCGTAGTGGGAACAGTCGAACCTAAGCACAACATCCGAAAAATGGCTAAGATGCTGGTGTTGCTGCACCGTCAAAACACACGACTGGCAACTTATTGAAAAAGTTGGCTGCAACAGCCATAAAAATAAGCAGAAGCACAAGAAGCAGCAAAGCGAAAGAACACAGCGAAACATACAACAACAAAAGCAACAACAACAACAACGAGAAGAGAAAACCAACAACTGCAGCAAGTTATTAAAAATCAGCCAAGAGTCAACGACAACGACGAGTCGAGCGTTGCAATTGGATTTCCTGTGCCACAACCTGCTTGCAGCACAGTCCACAGCCACGCCCCCTTTGCCACCTACTCGCAGACCAGTGGGAAAAGTCAACCAAGCAAATAATCAGCGCAACTTTTTGGCGCTTTAACTGAACTTGGCTTTAAGGCTAACAAAATAAAAAAGTAGCCAAGCTATTTAGCGGCTTTTGCAGTTTCCAATGCGCTTTCAAGCTGTCTTGTAAAGAGCTTAAGTTGAAAGCCTTGTGGGCGTCGAGGGCGTGGCGACTTTAAAGCGGAATCAATGAGTTTCTATCACACTTTGTTGGCTATTTAAAGCTAAAAGATTTATTAAATTTATTAATATTTCTTTCTTTTGGGCTTTAAATCTGCAGACAGTTGAAGCTTTAAATCTGGCTCGAATTAATTTAGCTTGCATAAATAAATTTCAATTTATTTGCGAAGAAATATTCATTTTGAAAGGATTTCAATTGATTCAAGGTGCAATACACAAAGGGAATTAGAGTGACAGAGAGAGAGAGAGATGAAAAGAGAGAGAGAGAGGTGTGGAGCAGGCTTGAGCTAATGACAGGTGGAATGCCACAACTGTGTTGCACTTAAATATTTATAAGGCAACATGTGGAATATTGTATTACGTGTACTGTGAGTTGCATCTACAATACTTGCATTTCACTTGCAACGCAATGTGGCAAGGCAAAACCTTTAATAATCTCTAGCACAAACGTGGCACATTGATCGGATTGCAGTTCTTAATGAAAGGCTGAGAGCGAGAGAGAGAGCGGAGAGAGAGAGAGACAGCAAGAGTGGGCGTGATGCAATGTAAAACTTGTAGCAACATCGGAAGTTGCCACTGCTGCAAGTCGCAACGGAAGTTTGCTTGCAGCATGTGCATTTATTAAAAGCATAAATATTGAATTATTAAGCTGCGAGTGGCACAAACAATGAACCTGCCTCCCTCTCCATCTCACCCCCTCTCTCTCCCTCTGTCTCTCTGTCTCTGTCTCTGTCTGCTGTTGCTGCTCTGTTGTAGGTGCCGCAATTGCATGTTGCAACTACGCTGCAAGCTCTGCAATTTTCACTTTGCTTCGACACTGCCCCCGCCTCGGCCTGGCGAGCCTACTTGCCACTTGCCACTTATTTGCTTAGCTAAATGCAACTTGTGAGTTGTCAACACACAATGACAGCAACACACACGCACAAGCATACACACACACACAAGCACACACACACACACACAAACACACGCAGACAGCCACACGCCCTCACACACATGTGCGCTGTTTCGAAGGCATGTTCTCGACATGCAACTCTGCTCTTACTGTTGCCGAGCCTTGTGGCTGGTCAGTACAGTTAAGTACGTTATTTGGCTGTTTACCAACACTGTCAAATATGTGCAATACTAGTCCATATCTTGCTATGGATTGCACTAAGCTAAATAGTAAGCAAGCTATTAAATTAAAGTATTTTAATGACTATGCAATGTGTTTACCAACACTACAACTATTTAGAAGTTATTTTACAACACTATTTTCTTATTTTATGTAAATGAATTGCAAACCCAAAGCTAACCTGTCACTAGACGTCATTTTACCAAATTAAGTGTGTTATTTGGCTGTTTACCAACACTGTAAAATATTTGTAATACCCGTCCATTACTTGGTTTGGTTTGCACTAAGCTAAATGGTAAGCAAATTATAAAATTAATGTATTTTAATGATATTTTAATAATATACAGTGCATTTTCCAACACTGTAACTAGTTTAAAGATACATTACAACACTCTTTGCTCATTGTATGTATATAAACTGCAAACTCAGATTCTGTATCTCGTTTAACTGTCGCTTCTCCGCTGTTTACCAACACTGGTTTATGTCTAATGCATAATAATTGATAATAATTGCACTGGCCAACACTGACAATGCGTTAATAGCAACATTCAACTGATTTGAAGCACTTTCCCTATTGCTGACCACATTTACAAAGCTGATTTAAGCCACACAGATTAAGGGCGACATTAATCAACACCAATTGTGTGTGTAAAACCGACTTCTGCATTAATTAACCAACACTCACTGCCAGGCAACTAAGAGCATTTTCGTGCAGATGTGGGAATCGAATTAGTATTGTCTTATGCACTCCCTATCTGCTATCTTCCTCCCTCTCTCTCCCTTTCTCCCTGCCCTTCGAACTTCGTCGGAAACACGCATTGCTTTGACCCGGGCACAAAGTGCAAACAGAAAACAAGAAGAGGAGGTAGCAAGGCTCGAACGAAGCCAACTGCAGTTGCTGGAATTTGTTGCCGTACAACATCACTGACAACGTTGGTGGCATCAATGTGTAAGGTCCACAGTGCCTTTTGTCACGCCCCTTTCTGTCCAACTGGGCCCACACTGTGCGTGGGTTCCATATCAGAGGCACAAATTGTTGCGTAGCAAAATATTTGATTTCATTTCAAACGCAGTTTCCAGTTTAACATTTTGTTCCAAGAACGAGAGAGAAAACGGCTTCAGCTCGAACTCGTAGGGTTCCAACTATACCTGCCTCGCTCACACTCTGTCTCCCTGTCTCTACCTCCATTCCTCTCAATCGCTTGCTCTGGCTGACTCTCTGTGAATTCCTCACATGTCGCACCGTTTTGTTTGAACATCAGTGTGGTTGTCTGTGTGTGGGGTAGCGTAAAGAGGAGCTGCCTCTGTGTTGCACTACAGCGGGTACTGCATGCAACACGCCTTCTGCTGCTGCTGCATCACCGTGTGCACTTTAAATTGCTTAGAAAAATCAATCTCGTAAAAGTTTTCCCCGAACAGAAGCAGAAGCAGCAGCATTTCCCACTCATGTGGACTTTTCCCAAAAGCTTTTCGCACAGCAAAGTTAACGAGCCAGCAAAAGGAGTGTGTGTGTGTGTGTGTGTGTGTGTGTGTGTGTGTGTGTGTGTGTGTGTAAGCAAAGGTGTCTGCAAGTGAGTGTGTGGTACTTGTTGTGCCTGCTTCAACTTGCTTTGGCTGCTGCTTATTGCTAACGTTTTTTGTTCAGACTTTCATCCATTTAGACGTATTTCTTTTATGTTTTTAAAATACTCGAAGTACGACATACGTTATAAGGTCACTACTCGTTACTCGCTACTTCTAACTCGTTACTCGCCTTTAACTGCTTGATGAATTTGCTTGTTAAGCATTTTCTGGGCTTAATTCCATTAAATTGAAGTTCTCTTTACAATTTACAATACATAAAGTACGACCTATGTACGATATTAGGTCATTACTCTTTACTCGCTACTTCTAACTCGTTACTCGCATCTTACTGCTTAATGAAATTCGTTTCTTTGTCATTTTCTCGAGGTTCTTTCATTTCGTTGACTTTTTTTTATGTTTTTACAATACTCGCAGTACGACATACCATAAAAGGTCACTACTCGTTACTCGCTACTTCTAACTCGTTACTAGCCTCTTAATAAGTAATGAATGTCGTTTCTTAAGCACTTTCTCGACTTTCTTTCATTGAATTAAAGTTCTCTTATGTCTTGAAATACGAACTATGTACGATATAAGGTTATTTCTCGTTACTCGCTAGATCTAACTCGTTACTAGCTTCTTACTGCTTTATATAATTCGTTTCTTTAGCATTTTTCCGAATTAAATTGAATTTGTATAATGAATTATGATCTTTAAGGTTCCCAGCAATATGCTGGATAGTCTTTATGAAGATCAGAAATAGGTTAATGAGAAACATTCTCTAATGTGGGGTAGTCCAGTTCTTAAAGAAGTTTATTTATAATTATATCTTTATTTTTATATTTAATAAGCCTGATAAACTTTCTGTCAAAGTAACATGATATGTATTTCTATATATGGTATATTTCTATATCCGATTATATTTAGGCCTAAAATCAAGGGTGTCTGTTGAGTTATTATATTGTTATATTTAAAATTTATTTAAAATGATTCAAACTTTATTCATATTAAGCAAAGTCTGAACTACGTTGCAAAAGTTAGGAACCCTTTGCCAAGTTGTGTCTTCATAAATCAATTGTCCAACTTTGCCCAGCAATGGGCAAACGGTACAAAGAGGGTAGGGCATGGAGGGTGTCTGTTCTTAAGTACTGTTACTTACCATAAGTTTTAATTGTGACAGTCGTTGTGAGTATTTCGGTATTTGCATACGATGCCGTGCAATAATATCTGCCGCCCATTTCACTCGTCAACGAGGTTATCATCAGGGCCAAACTTTCGCCGGGCAATGTTTCCGTATACATCGGTGGCTGATTGCGTCCCGTACTGCACAGAGAGAGAGGCAAAGAGAAAGAGAGAGAAGCAGGAAAGAGAGGGGGAGAGGTTGTTGTTGTATATTAGTACAGCGTAATATGCAATTGTTCTTGTTTGTTTGTTGTTGCTGTTGTTGTTGTATATAATGTTTATGCTTATGATTATAATAATTGTTATGGTTGAACATTGTCGTTGTTAGTAAATTGTTGTTGCTGTTGCTGCTGTAGCTTTCTTTTACAGTTGCCTTGCCGCAGCTTCTTTTTTCTCATTTGCATGCCACGCATATTTGTTGTTGCCTTTCTTTTCTGTTTTCTTGTTTTGTTTTTTCTCTTTTTTTGCCATAACAATTACAGAAAATTAAAAGAAAATTGCGTTTCGGGGCGTGGTGTTAATGCGCCCCCGCGCATTCCCTTTCTCAATTGCCTCGCAACAGTGCGAAGTGAATGGAGAATGAGAAGAATTTCGAATAGTCAGTCCAGCGCGAATATCTTTTAAGCATGAAAGGCGGGGAGCGGATTTGGGTTAAAGCGAATGCAGACTGCTCGGAAAGCTGAAAAGGCTGTAGATGTGCTTTTTTTCGAGTGCCATAATAAGTTTTTATTGTTGATGAAATAAAATGAACGAATTTCTTTAAGCTCGAATTAAACTTGAAATTGTTGAGGATTACAACAAAACAAGAGATTTCGTGTCTTCAGACTACGTTTGAACTTTTCCGGAATTTTTTTGAGACTACATAATAGTGTTTAGCTATTTTGCCTGCATGGTCACTCTAAACTATGCGCATGGTCACTCTAAACTACGCACATGGTGACCCTAATACCAAATTCTGCTCTAACAACATGTTATCTTCTTAAATTTCTGGTCACCCTAATAACATTTTCTTTTCTTCTCACAATTATCATCGTGCAAATAACAGTGCCTTGTTCTGTCAAATTCACGGTCACCCTAATGTCAGTAACTAGTCATATTTATGGTCACCTTAATTACAACTCCTTGTTTTCTTCCTGGCATGGTCACACAGCGTCTTGACTTTTAACATGTATGGTCACCCTAATTACATAATCATTATAATCACCCTAATTATGGAACCTCGTCTTTATGGTCTACCTTTTTACAGTACCTTGTCCTCTCGCAAGTATGGTCACCCCAATTACTGCACTTTGTTTTCACACATTTATGGTCACCCTTCTGACAGTACCTTGTCTTCTCACATTTATAGTCAGTCATCCAACCTACGACCTTTTCCTGGGAACTTCAATCATTTATTTAGATTTGAATGCAACTATTTCCCTCCTTACAACATGTTGTCATTTGGCACACATGGTCATCCTAAACTCTACTATACTGCACTGCACTTGACAACTCTATCAATTAGCTGCCGTCGCGAAACTATTCTCAGCCAACTGCGACCGTAATTAGGCAACCATTTCAAGCTCGACATATCAAGTAATTGCACAAATTTTGTAATTAGCGCTTGCTTGCCAGCTGCCTGA